>APFE030191828.1:81883-110307 GCA_000404065.3 Pinus taeda
ATCCTGAACTGAAGGGGATGCCCCTGGGCCTTTGGTATTTTTGGGTGCTGGTTGTTCATGTTGTTCAGTGTGACCAGCTCTCCTCTTTCTTGCTTCAGCTACAATCCTTGGCTCCATGTTAGATGGAGTTTGAGTAAGCTCATCATGCCTTCTCTTATTACCATCCGCCTCATCTTGCTCTCTTTGATATGCCCTCCTTACCAATGGATCTGCTGTTTTTGTGCAACCTAAAATCCCCTGTCCTCCTCCATGCAATAGATGTGCCCTCACTCTTGGGTAGGAGCCCTTGTACGTATTATTGCAAAGATTGCATCGCCATTCCCATGAGCCACCACCTCCACATCTTTGAAGCTTCGTCACATGCCTCCAAAGGGGATAATATTCAGCCCTTGGGTTGGCCCTAGGGTTTGAACTTGCAGCTGCACTTTGGCTGGAAGCCATTGCTGCAAAAATAAATTTAAAAAACAGATCTATAAATAAAAAACGTATTTCATATTTCTGGCTGCATAAACCCTAGAAAAATTGAAGAAATAGTAAGAAAAAACTAACAAAATGAATGTGGCTTACCCAAATTAATTCTTTGTGGCTGAAACTACCCTAAAATGCCAGAAAAGAGGAGAAATATGGCTGTAGCTGAGCCAAATCTGCTGCAAAAATAAATAAAAAACGTATTTCATATTTCTGGCTGCATAAACCCTAGAAAAATTGAAGAAATAGTAAGAAAAAAGCCACAAAATGAATGTGGCTTACCCAAATTAATTCTTTGTGGCTGAAACTACCCTAAAATGCCAGAAAAGAGGAGAAATATGGCTGTAACTGAGCCAAATCTGCTGCAAAAATAAATAAAAAACGTATTTCATATTTCTGGCTGCATAAACCCTAGAAAAATTGAAGAAATAGTAAGAAAAGAGCCTCAAAATGAATGTGGCTTACCCAAATTAATTTTGTGTGGCTGAAACTACCCCAAAATGCCAAAAAAGAGAAGAGAAATATGGCTGTAGCTGAGCCAAATCTGCTGCTGCTGAAATCTCTTTCTCTTGCTGCTGAAATCTCTTTCTCCTGCTGCTGAAATCCACTTTGCTGATGCTCAATGCTCAAAACACCCTAGCTGAAAGCCTGAAACAACTGCCAGTCTCCAAGAGAAACGACTTGCTGAATAGTGTGATGAGAGAATGAGACAAACTTCTCTTTTATAACTTCAAAGAGGCTTCTAGAACCCACCCTAAACCCTAAAAAATATTAGAAAACAAATAAAAGAAAAAAATAAAAAAAAAAGTCGTTTTTTTTATGAAACGTGGGCTGTACAGCTGTGAAACGCATTTCCGGCCGTACCACCCATGTTTCCGTTTCGGGAAACGAGGTGGTACGGCCGGAAACGCGTTTCACGGCCGTACCGTACGGGGAAACGAGTTTCGTTTCCATTTCCGGCCGGAAACTCACCCCCCCTGCTTTTCCTGCAACTTAGCATTTCATATACAATTTTTATTCCAATTTCCGCCCTGCGGAAAATTTAAAAAATTAAAAAATGACCCCCTAGACCTTATCAAATTCTACGAAATTTTTTGTGTGATCTAGTATGGTAATAGAGGGGAAACCCAAAAAATTATCTTCTTATAGAATCAAATCAGATGAGATATCCATGACCCATAACCACAAAAAAGTTCCACCTCTAGATGCCAAATCAAGTCTTTCTTCTTTCCAGCAGATCCATCAACAAGAGACCAGCAACAAGAGAAAAATCAAGGGAGATCTTCCACAAACCCTAGCTCAAGAAAGACTTTTTTCTTTCACAGTTCACCCCTCCACTTCTTCTCTATCCTTTCTGTGATATTTCAGACCATAAATCATCAAGTATATGTGTCCAAATGAGTTTCATCTTCCCTCTATTTATGTAATTCAGAGGGGGTGCGAATAGACATATCCATTGGGGCAAGGCCGACTTGGCATCTAGAGGGGTTTCTATCCCAAAATTACATTTAAATTTGTTTTTTCTTTCACAATAGATCCAAATTAGGACTTTGACTCTTTGACTCAAAACTTAAGAGCATGAGGAATATGCTTATCTAGAAAAATCATAATAAATTTTCTTTTTCTTTTCTTTTGCTTTTTACATAAAATACATAAAGGTACAAATTATGAAGAACGAACTTAGTTACATTCTTCAACACTTGCTCTTAAATAGCGAGGTATTCATAATTGTACACCCAATACAAAAATACTCTCAAACTGAAATATTCTCATAAGAAGAGTTGGATTGATAAGCTATCTTTAAGCATCAACATCATGACCAGCATTGTCAACATAGTAAGGCCTTAACTTGACAAGCTTATAAGAACATAATGCTGGAAGGCTTTACGTGAGATACCACGCTTCATCTTCAAGGTACATACCCCATCCAAATGTTCACTAGGTATGTCCTTTTAGGACTATTCTTATCTTGGATTCCCAATCCTCAAAGAATATCGGTCCTCTTCGACCACTCTTATCTTGGACACCTATCCAATCCTCAAAGAGTGTCGGTCGACAAGAATACTTCCTATCTTGGATTCTCTATCCTCAGGGAGATCACAAATGCTTATCTAATCCTCCATTCTCCCTACCATCGCCTTCACTTAGACATATGACTATTAGTCCTACCCTAGTGCATGATACATGATAGACGGGAATACAATGTCCATCATCACTCCCTCTCATCTAGGGAGGATATCCTCATCCCCACTTGATCAGGGAATCGATCCTTGCTCCCATTTAAGGAGACTTCTTACTCCCTCTAAGACATAGAGGAGATTCCTTCACTTCCTTTCAATTGGGAAGTCATAATCACAAGCTCTCTAGCTTGTCTTCATAAGTGTGTCAGGTACCAGTTCTTCATGGAGATAGTAGTTGCATGGTTCCTTAATTCTTTTGTATCTCATCATGTTGAGCTTCTTTCTTCCTCTTTTTCCTTCAATCTTGTGACAAGATTCAGGCCATCAACCTTTCGTATCACTTTCCTTTAGTTATCGTCAATAAAGGCATTAGATTGGGCCTTATCATATTTCCTTCTAAACATTAAAGTGATCTTCATGAACATTAGGTTATCCTCTTACACTGTTACCTTTCAATCTCAAGGTGATAATGATGTAAACACCTTGACTACGTAATCCTTTAAGCAAAACCATTTACAATCCATATGTTCTTTGAATTGAGTTCAATACCAACAATTGAACTTTCCTTAACTGTCATTATGTATTTTTGCAACATCCTTCCAGGTAGCAAAACAATATGTCAACCGGATAACCAATATCAAAAATTAATATTAGACATACCTTATCACGATGGCCCCTTTCATCAAAGTATTTGCTTACTTGAACCCTTTGAGATCAACATCCTCTCGCAGGATCCATCTCCATATTGTATAAGAATCTTTCTCCATGCATCCATTTTAATCAGAGTGCCCATGGATCGAACTTGATTGCCAAGCTACAATATCTTCTTCCTTGGAGTTGTCATTGACAACTCTCTTTCTTTCTTCAAGAGACTATATTTGATGTCGATCAAACGAGTTCTCCTTCCAACCTCTTCTTGTGCTTTGCAATATGACCTACTAGGGATCCAAGTCATATCCCAAGTAGGTCATCAATATCAGAGTTGTCAAATTATAATAGCTTCTTGGACAAGGTGTCAAATTCTACTATATTCTCTTTCTGAAAATCAACATTTCTTTGCACGCTTAATCTTCATATTACAACAAGATTTTGCTTCATCAAACCATTAGCTGGAAGCTTCAACATTATGTTCTTCAAGGTCTTTATAGTTCTCTCTTTTCATCATGCTCGTCATCATCAAGCATGAGTCTTGCTCAGCGTTGTTCTTTCATTCTTCTCATCTTGCTTCCTTTATTATGCACCTGCACATTTTGCTGACAAGTAGAACCAAGCAAAATATACAAAGACAAAAGCATGATGCCAATTTTGTCAATCTAGAGTTCCCATGTTTTCTCAAAGGGTGTACTTCTAGGGTTTTAGTTACAAATCCTATATTTCTTTATCTAACCCTTGATAGGTTTTTTACTTTTAGCGGAAACATCATCCCTAGAGTTTATCTAATTCAACCCTTGCTAGGTTTTTACCACACACCCTAGATTATTCTTCCAAAATTAGATCTACAAACCCTAGATGTCAAGAACTAGGGTTTCCTCAGAGGGAACAATCAGTTAGGGTTTTTCATTCCTAGGGTTAGTTTAATCTAGGGTTTAGAAACCCTAAATACCAAAAGCCTTCAAGACTTCTCAATCCTATAAACCCTAGATGCAATGGGCTAACTACGAAACCCTAAAGACTTTACAGACCCTTTAATATTAAATAAGCATGAGATTGACATATATCAAGAAATGTATATAACAATTATACCTACCTCTGCAACTTTACCAAACTTCTTTCTTTACCAAACTTCTTTCTTTGCAAAGATCTGGTCTGTCTCAATACTTTTTCAACAAGTGTTTTATCTTCAACACAGGTACCTCAACTTCTCTTATGTTGAGCTGCAACCTTTGTCTATTAATCCAAGACTACTTCTTAGTGCAAGGATAATCCAATTCATTCATAGAGCTTATAAAACTCAGTGTTTTGTCCATCGAACATTGTCAAGCCAAACATTGTCTTCTCTCAAGGCTCCATGTCGGCTTTCCAAGAAGCTTGACTACCTAATCCATCTATGGTTGCAATGTATATCGTTCTTTCAGTCTAGAGTCATAGGTCTTGACTGAAAAGTCCTTCAAGCCTTCTTTACAAAGCTTCCTTTTTCATAATTGTTAATTTTGAACGCATAAGCACAAGAGACACCTTTAAGACACAATATTGTTACCACATGCGAGACATTGCCATATATAAGTCATTGCAATGTTTCATTAGGATCAAACTACAGTGGTGTGTTATTGATCACTAGAATATAAAAATGTCACTACTGTGATGTAGTGTCGTCTTAGTTTCACATATAGATTGTTAATCCATAGTACAAGGTAACTTTCATTGCCATGTCTCAATATATAGTGATCATCGTCATTACGATCTTTTTGGGCTTCTTGTGTTTTCCCGATTACTATTCTATAGATCGCAATCCATCCTTTGGACTTTTAACAACAGAACGATTCTTGTATATAATACAAACCACTGTGTGATTAATATGATCCAACCCTTTTGTAAGTCAACGCAAGGATAGTTGCAGTTGAAATTGAGCCATTGAATGATGTAGCATCGAGAGCCACAATACGTGCCACAGAACAATGAGAACCATATAACACAGTAACTCAAGCTAGCCAAAGAAAGATGGGTGCAAACCACCGCCAGAGTTATATGTATCAATTATGCGAGTCACACAAAATTATTCACAAGTCATATTTATAACAATGCGATGTCACTGTACAGAAGAGAGCCTTTGTAAAGAGTGCTCCACAATGTATACTCTTCAAGCCAAGTCAAAAGAATAGTGATGCTTTAGTTCAGATGCATCCATTGTTCATAAATGCAACCACTGTATATAGTGATGCCTCGGGAAAGAAAATGAGGACGCAAATCATAAATCATATGAACCACAACAAAACAACTCCTAACTTCCAGGCCACTGTATATACAGAAGGAGATTATGAATTACTGATCTAAGCCACTGTTATCAACAACTGTGATTCACTGATGCAAATCCATGGGTATCATAAGATCCAAGCCACGAATATATGAGAACCATTCAAAATTAGTCACAGATCTGTGTAACGAGCCACACGAACTATTTTGTAAATCATTGTGAATGCGAGGGCTACAAAATTATATAAGCAAGCCTTCAATCATAAGCAATCTGTTGAGAATAATATGAACCAGAGAACTATCGAATTCAACACCAGTGCAGACTTTACAGGACCGAATCTTTTGAGTAGGGTTTCCTTAGAGTCTTCATTAAGTATGCCAACAGATAGTGATCTTCATCCTCTGCCTTCAAACCGCCTTAGCTCTAAAACCATATTGGAAATTAGGAAGATTTTCATCTTATCATTAGATTTCCACTACATGATAATTACGTGTGAGACTATTAGCATTTTAATTAATATGCTTTCTTTCTTCATCAAGCAATTACCATAAAACATGAAGATCACAAAAGACAATAGAACACAAGATATAGGCTCCAAGCCAAGGCAAAACCCCTCCAAGGGGAAAACCCAAAAAATTCTCTTTTTATAGAATCAAATCAAATGAGATATCCATGACCCATAACCACAAAATCTTTCCACCTCTAGATGCCAAGTCAAACCTTTCTTCTTTCCAACAGATCCATCAGCAAGAGACCAGCAATAAAAGAAGTACCAAGGGAGATCTTCCACAAACCCTAGCTCAAGAAAAACTTCTTTCTTTCAGACTTTGGCCCTCCACTTCTTCTCTATCCTTTCTGCAATATTCCAGACCATAAATCATCAAGTGTATGTGTCCAAATGAACTTCATCTTCCCTCCATTTATATAATTCAGAGGGGGTGTGAATAGACGTGTCCATTGGGGGCAAGGTCGACTTGGCATCTAGAGGGGTTCTTGTCCCAAAACTACATTTAAATTTTTCTTTTTCTTTTTCTTTTTCTTTTACAATAGGTCAAAAATTAGGATGTTGACTCTTTGACTCAAAAGCTAGAAGCATAAAGAACATGCTTATCTAGAAAAATAATAATAATTTTTCTTTTTTCTTTTCTTTTGCTTTTTACATTAAATACATAAAGGTACAAATTATAAAGACCGAATTTAGTTACATTCCCCAACAAATTAGAGTTTTGACCTTGGCAAAACTCTATTGAATAATAAAATATATACCTCCAAAAATAGCATCTCCATGAGTGCACCCTCTAAGAATATGCTCCAAATATAGTAGGAAGACCAAGCAAGAGCATGCAGAAGCCACGTGCATGGTCCTCTAAAGTATGCTACACACTAGCTAATAAAAGCCCTCCATAACCACCTCAAACAAAATAATATATTTGCCAAGTTAAAGAGGTGAGGACATTCTCCGATTAAGGTCAAAATATGGCCACTGTAATTGAAATACCCATGCAATAAATATGAGAGAGCACCTAAAAGAGGTGCACCCTAGAAAACTATGCCATGTAACTACCTCAACCACCCAACAAATAATAGCATACCTCCATTTGAAGTCGCCTTAGGAAGAAGTGCCAAGGTGAGTAGAACTCATGAATGCCCATGCCAGAACCATGTATTGTTTTCCAAAACCATCAACAACTCCCAACAAACCATGTGCATAGAGAAAGTGCACCCTAGGAGAATGTGCCAACCTTCCCAACAATAAAATAACCATGAATACCTTGGAAACTACACCCAAGAGAGGAATGCACCATAATAAAGCCTCAAATAACCTCCAAAAAACCCATCCAAGTGTGAACAACAACCAAGTGAAGTAGGGTGCTTAATCAATTAACCTTCAAGGTAGTAAAATGGATTAACTTAACCACTAAATAGTTAAATTAACCTCAACATGTGTGCAAAAAGGTAAAACACTCAAGTAAAACCATAATCCAACCTCCCAACGGTTACCAATTGATTAAATCAACATGAACATGTGTGCCAATGGGTGGGGTGCACTCCAATAAGTGCTAAACCATGGAAACCAAATGTATCTCCTAGAAAAACCCTCCATGATAACACAATGACAAAATATAATCTCCACCTCAGTTTGAACTTGGGGTGTGCCACCAAGGGACTCATACCCCTGCATTTAACTCAAACTTTGGAAAATGTACATCCAAAAGGGTAGTAACATCATTGAACACATTCCACCTCAGTGATGTATAGCAAATGTTACAAATTACAATATCAAGTTATATCACCTAGGAAATCCCACCAAGATAAAGTGCGCAACCATGACACATCCATCATCTAACCACAAAATTATAAGAGAAGGGGACAATAGAAAAGTGTTAACTCATCCAATCATCAAGTATGTCCCCACCACACATCCAGCCAAAGAGGACCACATAGAACATCCCTCTTAATTACAAATCAAGAATAAACATCATCAGGTAAAAGTCACTAGGAAATTCCAACAAGGTCATGAAACATTTACCTCTTGACGTCGTCCTTTAACTCCTTTGGGCATTAGAACCACCATCCAACAACAAGGTGTAGCACATCCAAGATAAGCATATACACCAAAACCACATCATAATGAGATAGCATGCTCCAAGATACCAAGATACCACAAAATATGTAACCCAGGGGTGATAACAAGGCAAGCACAAGTCAGGAGACCCCCAAACCAGCAAGCACAATCATCCAACCAAGGAGAAATGAGACTCGCCCAACCAAAGACCTATATCACATGATTCAATGCCATAAAGAGAAGGGGCCCCATGAAGATGTATCCCAAGTCAGTCAATGCTCGCTGGTACTGGTGGCAAATCTCCATCAACGTGATGAAAGTCACAATATGGAACCTCATACAACATGAGGTGTAACATGGAGAATTGGATGAAGGGCAAGTTTAATTTCAGGTTTATCACCTTATTTCTACTTTTCATGGGATGATTTGATGGCTGGAATTGATCTTGCAAAACTGCTGAAATAATCTTTGTAGAAAGGCAGATTTGTCCCAATAAGAAGAGACTAGGATTGAGGTCTAACCCTCCATCTCTTGTTGTAATAATTATTCATTTAATGGATATTTCTGCTATCATTTCTGCACGCTGATAGGTTGTTGTTGTCCCTTCTCTTGTTCATGGTCGAATGTTATACTTGGCTATTTTGCAATTTTTGTGAGGTGTGTCTTTCAAAGGGGCTTCCTTTTAATTTGTAGGTACTGAAAGGATCTATATGGTCACTTAAAGAACATTGTTCAAAGCCTGCATACATCTCTTCATCATATTCAGACCCTCTGGTTCGTTGACCTTGAATCCATAGACCAATTGGATAGGCATTAGCCTTGGCAAATTTCACCATTCATTTTATTCTAAAAATACAAAAAACATTTGTTTTGTAAGGATTCCCCCCTTGTGCCAGAAAAGAACCGGCCTAAAGCAAGAGGAGGTATTGTTGTGGTGACATTGGTCAATCTTCCTAATTTCCCTTAGGGTTGCACTTTGTAAAACAACTTTGTAATATTTGAAATGCAGGTTTGGGAGGTATCAGGTTCAATGAAATTGACTATAAATTAAGTTAATTAACACATGTTATTACAAGGTCAACACCTCTATAACAAATGAGGGGTGTCCCCATCACTGCACCCCTAATCTTGTTGGGGGACACAATGCGCACCACCTAACAGATTGGGGTGCGTTATGACTCATCCTACACTTGGGTACAGGACAAATGCACCCAAGCGTGTACCGAAGGACTAGGGGTGTGCAGACTGGCTAGAAAATTTAATACATAAAGGTGTCACCAATGCCAAGACATGTTTAAACAAAATGTAATTGTTTAATGGGGACTTTAACAAATCATAAGAATCCTAGCCAAGGTGATCATGAAACAATCAAAATCTTCTGAACCACCAACAAGATCCTATGACGAGTACAAGAAGAGTGTAGTTATTTTATTATTGGTGTTAGCACATTCTTTGCAGTGGTAGAAAGTCAAGGTAGCAAGGGTTGATTTTGATGTGATTGAGGCAATGGCAGATTGGAGCAATCATTCTATTGCAAGTCCATGATAGTGTTAAATAACCGATACCATCAAGGAAAACTTTATCTTATAATTCTTACTAGGCTGTTTTTTACCAATCTGAAAGTTTGTGAAAAGAGTAAATCAAACAATTGACATCCTTTCTCTAAAACATCAGACAACCTTTCATGTAAAAATTTACCACCAAAATTTACAACAGATAACAGTAAATTACATGGCTTTTCTATTGCAAATTTGTATGACATATACAATTTGTAAGTTGCAAGATAATGAGATTTGCCACATGCATAATACTTATATGAAATAATCTATTCCCTTGGAGTTTTCTTGCAACTCATTCATAGGAGTAACAATGGTATGATATTGAGATCCAACAATGAGGAAAGCAACCACAATTTGTTTTGTTTACTAATTTCGGTTTTTGTCAATCTCAGTCATGATGAAGCCAATGTCCTACAAAGGCAGGAGAAACATTTCCAAGTTGTCAAAGAAGTATGAAATTAGGCCTATGGACACATGGAAGGTGTAGTAGAATAAATAGCTCACATCAAAGGCACCAAGCTAGAAATATCAAGAATTCTCCTCTGTATAGCAACAAAATTGTTGGCCTCAAGAGACCCAAGAAAAAGTAATAAGGTTGACAGAATGGTCTATAGACTGATTGAACAGGCAGGCTGCCTGGCTCATAATGGTAACATCTAATGAGGAATGAAACATGTAGTCCTAGGCAACTTATATCAAGAAAGGAAATATTTAAATAATGTATTTAGATTTTTCCTGTTTGGCAACTGATAACAAAAGAGGCAAGTTCTAAATATGTATTCGTAAATCTCTTTAAAAGGCTATCAAGCCTCATGATAATACAAGTGAATGTTAGAGTCTTTAATCTTACGTTGTGTGTTTTTGGAAGATCCAGCCATCACCTCCGATCAATTGGAGATCAATTGGTATCAGAGCAAGTCGCTCCTTGAGGCCTGATCTAATTATTTTTTTAAATGCTCATTTATTTAATGTCTCTCTTTTCATGCAGCTGCCACATTTTCGATGTTGCATTTTCTGTTCAAAGTTTGCTAACCTCACCTATATTCTTTCCCTGCGCCTTCTTCTTCCTTTCACACATTTTTAGTCTCAATTCCTCTGCCTCATCACACATCTACACCACCCATGGCCACTTTTGTTAGAAGTCTGCAACACATTTATAGTTCATGGATATATCTGGTGTGGCCTGGTTCCGTACCCCCCCCAGAATCCATGAGTTTCTATATCAAGAGCAGCGTGCAGAGCGGGTTCCCTTTGGAAACGTGCCCTCCCACCCTGCTTTAGTAGGCACCTACTTCACAATGTCACATTCAGCATAGCAGCATTCGGCTTGGGTTCCTTTGGAGATGTACCCTCCCACCCCAAGCTATTTAGGCACCTGCTACTTCACCAACAATCAGCATAGCAGCATCCGGCTCAGGTTCATTTGGAGACGTGCCCTCCCACCCCAGACTATGTAGGCACCTGCTACTTCATCAATAGTTGGCATCACATCCACTCATCTCCAGCAGCATCTAAAAATATTTCAACCATGGCTTCAGAATTAAACCAGGAGGCAGAAAGCAGGGGACGCTTTCCATCTAAACCGGGAGGAATTGGGCAGCCAAGCTACCTGGCTCATAATGGTAACGTCTAATGAGGAAGGAAACATCTAGTCCTAGGAAAATTATATCAAAAAAGGCAATAACTAAATAATGTATTTAACTTTTTCCTATTTGGCAATTGATAACAAAGAAGGCAAGTTCTAAATATGTATTTGTAAATCTCTCTAAAAGGCTATCAAACCTCATGATAATACAAGTGAATGTTAGAGTCTTTAACCTTACATTGTGTGTATTTGGAAGATCCAGCTAAGAGGTGAGGCTCTCTAAGCCTCACCTTCAATCAATTGCAGATCACTGACCTCCCAACTAATCAAATGCTTACAAATGTAGGCAACTGTGTGTTGTAGTTGCAACAACAACCCTCCTCAACTCCACTCAGTGCCTTGTGCCTAAAGGAGATTGAGGGGTCCACGTCTTCAAATCATGCAAATATCTTCTCGCTAAGCCTATCCAACACTTGTGGGCTATGATCAGCGTTCTTAACTTGAGGTAATGGAGGAAGACTTATGAACTTAATTGAGCTATGATGATAAATCTAGCAGATTTAAGGAGCCCTAATGTTAAATTTAGGTATGTTCTATGCTAGAGCAATTTATTTCAATTTTCACATTTAGCTTAATATATTTTCCAGATTAGCAATCACATCAGAATTAAAGTAAACTGCAGATAGAACATAAATATAAATCGCAGAAGACAAGCCAAGACAAGAGGACACAAGATGTGGCGCTAACCAGGGACAAACCCCAATGTGGGGAAACCCTTCGTCAATTCTTCTCATATGATCTTCAATAGTTCAGCGGAGAGAGAGATAGTACATATACATCAGAAGTCAACATTTTGACTTATCAAAATAAGAGCAGAGATCTTCTCTAAGAAGATGTCACATGAGGTAGTTGATCTGAACTTAGGTGAAGACAGACTGCTTCAACAGGTCCTCTAAGGTGACTCCATCACCATAATGCACCTCACTGTGCTGCACCTCATCATCATGCTGCACCCGTCATTGTGTTGCACCTATTCACTGAGATGCAACCAGTGCTAGTTGTACCCATCATGGTGCAATATGCTGCACCACTCACAGTTGTACTCATACATGTTGTACATACTGCCTCCACTATGCTGCAATCATTACAGTTGTACCTATACATGCTGTTGTACATATTGTCATCATGCTGCTGCACTAACTGTCACCTACAGCCAACCAAAACAGCTTTTTCCCTTATCTTAAAACTGCCCACAAATACCTGTGTCCTTCTTTCTTCAAACTCGGCCTAGCTGTAGCATTTAACAACCCTCCACGCAGTCACTAAGAAACCCTTGCTATGATGCTATGGCCTATGGCCTAGCACATAGCAACTCTGAAGTAAATGTCCTCAAAACAGTTACATAAACATCATTAATGCAACAACATTAAGGAGCAGACTTCAATGCTTTCCTTTACTGTATAACTATGGCTTATCAAACAGTCCTGAAGGCATGTCTATATTAGCTTCCTTTATCACACAGTCACCTACAACAAACATGCATCTTAATGTTGTGATAAGACATTTCCTTGATGCGTTATAGGGCTACCTTTGTTGCTTCATTGACAATGGATGAATGCTCCCTTAGGACTGTGGATAAGGGTTGCTTCAGGCAGCGTATTAGGGCCTTCATTAACAACATATTAAGGCTCCTTCTGGACTGCGTATAAGTATCTCTTGGACAACGTATTAGGACCCTTCCTAACTGCGGCTTAGGGCCTACCTTAGCTATGTATAGAACCTCCTCTTAGTTGCGTATTAGGGCCCAGTTGCTGCGGAATAGGATCACTGTTTAGCTGTGAATAAGGGCTCAACAGACTGCGGATTAGGGCACCTTAGGACAACGTATAAGGGCATCTTTAACAGTGAATTAGGGCCACCCTTAACTGCAGATTAGAGCTCCCTCCTTGACTGCGTAGAGCCTTCTCTTTTGACTATGTCTTGATCCCGTATAGAACAATAGTTAGGGCATCTCCCTTTAGGTCAGCGTTTAGATTTCTTCTCTCCTCCATGACAACATTAAGGTCTCTCTCAAAATGCAGATTAGGGCATGGCATATTCCTTTTGACTGCGTCTAGATGTTCCTCCTTTGACTGTGGCCAGACTGCTGCTAGGGCATCCTCTTTACTGCGACTAGGGCATCATGAGACTTAGGCCAGCGTATACTCCTAGGATCTCTCCTCCCACCAAAACCCAAAGACAAGTGGAGAGGAAGAGATCACAAGAAGAGTGTGTGCAAATGACTTGCAAGCCACCCCTTTTTATACTAAAACGTTGAGCACAAGTGGGGTTTATTTGGTTGTTGGCCGACCTTGACGAATTGTCATATAACACAAATAAATTCATAACTCTATGAATACATATCAGAATCAGATGATCTTTAGATCAATCCTACACCTCTCGATGAGAGGGATCCAAGAAAAATATCAGCTGCCATTAATAAGATGACTCACATCGAGTTTGGCCCTAGTTGCCAATTTTAACACTCCTCTCAACTAGGGAGAACTCCATCCGCTGATCCATCTGTCCGATTGTACTATCTCTGCCATCAGTGCCCTGCATTGCTTTGCTATGCTCTGCTGAACCATGAAGAAGAAGAATTGATCAAGAATGTCTCATACCATTCTTTATTGACCCGAAGTCAGTTTCATATGAGGAGAGTGTGTCATACCACTCTTACTGACCCAAAGTCAATTTTATTGATCCCATATCAATATCACAAGAGAGTGTCTCAAACCACTCATATTGATCCCAGATCAGTTTCATTGATCCCAGACCAATGGAGGTCATCCTAGCATAGGGAGTATGGTAGATACAACGATGCGTCCATCGATAGTATTACTATGGTCCCTAACCCCATTTCCCTGCTCATTGATCAGATGAGAGGTACTTCCCATGAGTCCTAGACTGCATGGGTAGGATGCCTCGACAGGAGAACTAATCATCCTGTCC
Organism: Pinus taeda; assembly: GCA_000404065.3. Taxonomy (NCBI): domain Eukaryota; kingdom Viridiplantae; phylum Streptophyta; class Pinopsida; order Pinales; family Pinaceae; genus Pinus; species Pinus taeda. Next base: position 96,144 of record APFE030191828.1, read on the forward strand.
ACAAGAGAACGAATCATCCTGTCCCACAGTCGCCACAGGAGAACTAATCATCCCGGCCCATAGGAGAACTAATCATCCTGTTCCACAGTGACCACGAGGTATCGCAGGGAAGGCTGAGCCATTCACCCTGTACACAACGCACCACAAGGGGAGGGTGAGTCGCCCTATGGTCGCATGTTGCTCCAATAAGTACCCCAAGCGCCCCAGAGCTCTTAGAGCTCAATGCATGCAATATGCAAGACCCTTATAAGAAGGTCTCTTTAACGACTCTAAGTCATTCTGGAAAGTCACAAATTTGACCCTTCCCCGGGGTTTTGACAAAATGTCTGCGACCTGTACATCAGTCTCAATGCGATGGAGCCTCCTCGCTCATCGACTTAGCATATCCCAGATAAGGTAGTATCTGATGTCTATCTACTGAAGCCATCATCAGATATGGGATTCCTCATTAATCGAATCCCCCCCTGGTTGTCACAGAGAATCATAGTGGTATTCATCATGTGTACAAACAACTCACTAACGAGCTTCCACAACTAGGCAGCTTCACACGAGATCATACTCGTAGCTATGTATTCGGTCTCGGCGGTGCTTATAGTAACCGACTTCCGCTTCCTACTCATCCATGATATCGAAGCAGAATCCAAAGAAAACCAGCACTCATAAGTGCTCTTGCGATCCTCCACGCTGCCTACCCAGTCAGCATTCGAATAATCATGCAGCTTCACATTTCCAGCAGTGTATCTCAATCCATGAGAGATTGTGCTCCGAAGATATCTCACAAGATTCTTGGCACCAATCCAGCAAGGCTCGACCATATATGAGCTCATCATGCTGACTGCAAAACATATGTCCGGACAAAAGTTCACGAAGAACATCAATACAAATGAGTTTATGAAACTCAGAGGCATTTCCCAAATCTTGTCTAGTATCATCACCATATAACTTCTGAAAGTTAAGATCCTTGAGGTAGTCACGGGCTTGTAGTTTACCATTCCACATCCGAAATCCAACTCCCTCTTACTTCTACAAGTGAGACGGTCAGCACCTATCAGAAATAGATCGTTCTTAGAAGGTGCTGGTATGAGAGGTCTATCACCCACAACCTTCAAACAATGGTTTGGATCAGCTTCACTCGTAGCGAATCTCAGCTTCATCTGACAACTATCAATCCTCTCATACTATGTCTGGGGTGTTTTGCTTCAAGCCACAGAGGGATTTCTTCCACCTGTATACATGAGATTCCCGATCATGAATCTCAAACTCCTCGGGTTGTTCCAAACCTGTGGACCTGCTACATGAGGGGAATGGTCCCCTTGTAGGATTTTCCTTCGGTACATCTCAGACATGTACCTTCATGCTCTTCATGCTCTTCTTGAATTCAGGCATCCCTGTCACCATCTGACTCACATCGAGTAGGGCCCCATAAGTAGACATCCGGTGTTATAGATGAAATATGTCAATTGACATGATCCCCAATGGTCCATCCTGCAACTTGATACAAATTGCCAACCTTGAACCCATGAGAAAAAGCATCTTTTGAAAATTCTATTTACGTACCTTTCCATCGATGAATGCCACCCTGAAACCTTTGACTTCCATTGTTGAAATGGACACCAAGTTCTTCTTGCAATCAGGTACATAAAAGAGATTCTGTGAATGAATTGAGTTACCCTTATTCAATTGAGGGGTAACACCCTTTCCAGGATAGGTGGCATCGGCCCCAAGTATAATCCCACGAATGTTTCCATCTCTACCAAATTAGAGAGAGAGCACCCTTCTATTTGATGCAGTTCCTTGAAGCACTACAATCAATAAGCCAAATTCCCAAAGAATCTGAAGGAGAGGGCGAATACAAGATAACACTTCTTTATCTTATCATAAACAACATTTGATTCTTTATCCCTGGAGTTCCTTGCTTTCTCTGAAGAGTCGGTCGTTTTCTTGATGACCTACATTACTTGTCATTCCTCTAATAATTGAAGATGTCACTAGAATGATTGTTATCATCATCAAGTGATGTGTCCCTGCCATTCGGACACTCCTTTGCATAATGGCCGAACAAGTCATCTATCTTTCTTTCCACCCTTAGATCCGGACTTTCCAATGAAGTGATCTTTAGGTAGGCCATCATAAGCTTCCGCTACGCCATTCTAATAATGTTCTCTGCTTCGATTTCACCCTTGGTGAATTTGAAGAGGGAGGAGGAATGCATTGATCCTTTTGTCCTTTCCCAACTGTCTTTGGTGATTGCTTTTTCACTCTTGCTTGGGCATTGTCTTCACCTTAGCTCTGATACCATGTTAAATTTAGGTATGTTCTATGCTAGAGCAATTTATTTCAATTTTCACAGTTAGCTTAATATCTTTTCCAGATTAGCAATCACATCAGCATTAAAGTAAACTGCAGATAGAACATAAATATAAATCGCAAAAGACAAGCCAAGACAAAAGGACACAAGATGTGGCGCTAGCCAGGGACAAACCCCAATGTGTGGGAAACCCTTCATCAATTCTTCTTATATGATCTTCAATAGTTCAGCAGAGAGAGAGATAGTACATATACATCAGAAGTCAACATTTTGACTTATCAAAATAAGAGCAGAGATCTTCTCTAAGAAGATGTCACATGAGGTAGCTGATCTGAACTTCAGTGAAGGCAGACTGCTTCAACAGATCCTCTAAGGTGACTACATCACCATACTGCACCTCACTGTGCTGCACCCATCATTGTGCTGCACCCATTCACTGCGCTGCTCTTGTCACTGAGATGCAACCAGTCATAGTTGTACCCATCATGGTACACTATGCTGCTCCACTCACAGTTGTACTCATACATGCTATTGTACATATTGCCTCCACTATGCTGCAATCATTACAGTTGTACCTATACATGCTGCTATACATACTGTCATCATGCTGCTGCACTAACTGCCACCTACAGCCAACCAAAACAGCTTTTTCCCTCACCTTAAAACTGCCCACACAGGCCTGTGTCCTTCTTTCTTCAAACTCGGCCTAGCTGTAGCATTTAACAACCCTCCACACAGTCACTAAGAAACCCTTGCTATGATGCTATGGCCTATGGCCTAGCACATAGCAACTCTGAAGTAAATGTCCTCAAAACAGTTACATAAACATCATTAACGCAGCAGCATTATGGAGCTGACTTCAACGTTTTCCTTTACTGTATAACTATGGCTTTTCAAACAGTCCTGAAGGCATGTCTATATCAGCTTCCTTTATCACACAGTCACCTACAGCAAACATGCATCTTAATGTTGTGATAAGACATTTCCTTGCTGCGTTATAGGGCTACCTTTGTTGCTTCATTGACAGTGGATCAATGCTCCCTTAGGACTGTGGATAAGGGCTGCGTATTAGGCAGCGTATTAGGCCTTCATTAATAGCATATTAAGGCTCCTTCTGGACTGCGTCTAAGTATCTTTTGAACAACGTATCAGGACCTTTCCTAACTGCAGATTAGGGCCTATATTAGCTGTGTATAGAACCTCCTCTTAGCTGTGAATTAGGGCCCAGTTGCTACGGAATAGGATCACTGTTTAGCTGAGAATAAAGGCTCAACAGACTGCGGATTAGGGCACCTTAGGACAGCGTATAATGGCCTCTTTAACGGTGAATTAGGGCCACCCTTAACTGTGGATTAGAGCTCCCTCCTTGACTGCGTAGAGCCTTCTCTTTTGACTGTGCCTTGATCTCGTATAGAACAGTAGTTAGTGCATCTCCCTTTAGGTCAACATTTAGACTTCTCTCCTCCATGACAGCATTAAGGTCTCTCTCAGAATGCGGATTAAGGCATGGCATATTCCCTTTGACTGCGTCTAGATGTTCCTCCTTTGGCTGCAGCTAGACTGCTGCTAGGGCATCCTCCTTACTGCGGCTAGTGCATCATGAAACTTAGGCCAGCGTATACTCTTAGGATCTCTCCTCCCACCAAAACCCAAAGACAAGTGGGGAGGAAGAGATCACAAGAAGATTGTGTGCAAATGACTTGCAAGCCACCCCTTTTTATACTAAAACGTTGAGCACAGGTGGGGTTTATTTGATTGTTGGCCGACCTTGACGAATTGTCTTATAACACAAATAAATTCATAACTCTATGAATACTTATCGGAATCGGATAATATTTAGATCAATCCTACACCTCTCGATGAGAGGGATCCAAGAAAAATATCAGCTTCCATTAATAATACGACCCACATGGAGTTTGGTCCTAGTTGCCAATTTTAACACCTAACCCTAATCTTTTGGTAGAAAAATACTTTGCGACTCTTCATCACCAAGAGATAACTCTTAGAGAGAGGTTTCTATTTGATTTTCCTTGCTAGATTGAACCTTTATGAACCTATGTAGTGCCCTCTTGGACATCTAGCCAGCACTATGGCGCTCTCTTGGCCCTTTATTCAAAGCTACAACTTTGCTCTTAGCTTCACAACTTGGTTTTTCTCTCTCCCTTGACCCCTATAGTGTTCCATTAAGCCTCTTCTCAGCACCATAGCGCCCTATTACCCCTCAGTGCGGCACTACACCCAAATTCATCCCTCAAATTTGATCTTAAAGCCATTTTTCTTCTTTTCTAAGCCTCCACAGCGCAAAAATTGATCCTCTAGCATGTGTTATAGCACCCAAATAACCCTTAGTCTAGCACTATTGCCTCATTTTCTCTCTCCTAAGTTCCATTTTTCGTTCCTTGACCCCTATAGGGTAGCACTAGGAATCTTCCCAGTGCTATAGAGCATCAATGGCTCTCTTCATAGTGCTACACTACCTCCTTGAGCCTCAAATCAGAGTCATGATTCACTATTTCAAGACTCTTTCTCTCCCAAGTTATTTTCTCTCAAGTTTTCCTTGGGTAACACATGAATTTACTAAAGGTAAAAGACAAGATAGAGCAAGGTCATTGGAATGAAAGGCTCAAGAACTTTTATCATAGTTCAGTAACCTTCAATTTCAGTTCCTTGGCTTCCTAGGGTTTGTTTAGCCAAAACATATAGGGTTTCATGCTAGAAGCCATTCTAGTGTTTTCGGCTCAGTTCTTGGAACAAATCTTCATATGTTATTTGTGTTCAAGATTGAGTGCAAGAATCAGTACTTCCATGCCAAGAAACCCTTGTTCTTTCTCAAGTGTATAGGGAAACTTCTACATTGGAGGATACACAGATACCTCAGTCAAGATGGTAAACTTATTTCAATTGTAATCATCAAGAGTACTTCCAATCCATATCTACCAGTCTCGCCTTTCCCTTCACTACTAAATCCCAATGCATGTTCATAGGAACAATCATCTTGGACCAACCCTTTAAGTCCTTTGCAGACAACATTTGAAACTAATCTACATAATGGGTGCCTGTTGTTTCATTGTTTTTACAGAAGAATAACGTGTATGCCCAAGAGTAAAACATACTAAATTTCAGTGGTTGAGCACTCATACAGAGTGGAACCTGATAACTCAGTTAATCAAAATCTTTGGGATATACATGGTCAAAGGCATATCAATTGTTTCAAAGAGAGCATTTTTCCGCAAATAGACGAGGCTCAAAGATATACCATGCTGACAACATATAAATCAAAGGAGGAATCTTTAGTTAGGTGAGCCCCTACATGCTTTAGGGAAGACAACCTTGAACAAGCTCATAAAGACAACAAAAGATCAAGCGAAGAAAGAGGAAGCAAGGAATCAGAAGTTGTTGCATATAAAATGATCTCTTACAATGTCTCCATTCATATGCTTGCCAAGGATAATTTCAAGCAACATCTTGTGGACCTCGCCAAGCAACAAACAATGTTGAATCCACACCTAGTCTTGCTAAAGAGGAATATCCAGTCACCTCACAAGCCACATTAGAATGTTATGACATCATGGAAAGCCTACTACGCAGCAGAGGCACGATGATTAAGTTGTATTATGAAGACTATGTGGCATGTATTCAAGGCATTATGAAACTCTCGTTTAAGGACCCAATCAGATGGGGGCCACTGTGTAGCTAATTTTTGAGAGTTTTGAAAAAATCTTTTATTATATTTGTAAATTATGGAAGTTAAAGAGTTGTAAATGACTTCAGAGAAGTTTAACAATCATAGGAGGCAGTTACTAATTGAATCTATAAATGTTGTAAAACTCTCAATAAGGGGGGTTGCAAATTTTTTAATTTTATTGATATACCTACAGATTAGAGCTAGGAGGTTGGTACTTCTGCACTCATTGTTTAAGATTTAGAAGTTTTAAATTTGGAAACTAGTGCCAAACTCCACCTTGGACTGCTCATATGATGGAGATGATATTTTTGTTGGATTCCTCCTTCCGAGAGGTGTAGGATTGATCTAAAAATCATCTCATTCTGACATTTAAAAATGGAATTATGAATTTATTTCTTCTATGGAGAAATTGCCAAAGTCGGCCAGCAATCTAATGTAGGCCCAAATGCCCAAAAGTCATGTATCTTCACCCTCAACGTTGCATATAAATAGAAGGAGCATCTACCTCATTTGGACATTCATCATCATCACACATATCTCTCTCCTCATCTGACTAGGTCTTTCAAATTTCAGGACAACCTTCTTCTCCTCCACACGTGCAAAGGATTAACTGTGTTTTCTGTTTTCCTACATTGACCAAGTTGCAGCAAGTTTGACCAGCGCTGACCAGGCAACATTTGACCTTGTTTCACTGCGCTTTTCTTGGGAGAATTTCTATTTGGGCAAGCCGCATTCTTTGGCAAATGCACAGATTTCGAGGATTTTAGGGTAGTTTGACCAACGTTGACAACAGGTTTCACTGTGCATTGACCAAGTTTGACCGATTTCTTCAGGGCTATTTTGGGTTGATTTGCACTGTTGTTGGAGGCCGAATTGACTAGGTTTGACCGAGCTGATTTGGAGAAGTAATTTTGCTGATTTGACCAGCTTGACTTTTTGGTTAGCGCATCCTATTGACTACAGTTTGACTGGATAGATTTGACTGTGCTTGGGCAAGTGAATTTTGTATATTGTACTCTCTCTCTGTTGAACTTTTGAAGAATAATAAGAAGATTTGCTCAAAGGGTTTTCCCGACATTGGGGATTTTCCCTGGCATTCACCAAATATTGTGTCATCTTGTCTTGGCTTGTCTTCTAGTTATTTTTTATGTTCTATCTGCATTTACTATCACTGCTTATGTGATTGCTAATCTGGAAATTGATATTGGGGTAATAAGAAAATTGAAGTAAATTGCTCAAGTAATAGAACATACCATTGTTATCTAAAATTAACATGGTATCAGAGTTGACATAAAGACAAAGCGCAAGAAAAAGTGAAAAGAGCAATCACTGAGATTTGTTGGACAAGGACAAGATTCAATGGCCTCCGCATCTTACTTCAAACCTAATGACAAGCTCAATGATAAGTCTGATTATCATGCATGGAAGATGTCTCTTGATTTGACTTTGGAAGAGCAGGATGTTATGGAATATGTGCGGGGAAAGATTACTGAACCTCCTTCAAATGCACCGGTTGTCGCTAAGACAAAGTACAAGAAAGGTGAAGTCAAAGCTAAGACGATCATTAGGGATTCTATTAACAAGCATTTAGTTGCATACATCTCCGATTTGAACACATCTAGGGAGATGTATGACAGATTGGTTGGCATGTTCAAAGTTAGCAATGCAAACCAACTCCTCTTTCTCAAAAACAAGTTGAAGGACATAAAGAAGGGAAGAGGTGAAGATATCCAATCCTATTTCATGAGGATTACCGAGATCAAAAATGATCTTCTTTCAATTGGAGAAGTTATTGCTGATAGGGAGCTCACTCTCACTGTCCTTGGAGATCTCTCTCGTGAATGGCATGTGTTCAACACTACTATCCTCAACAATGACAGGATTCCAAGTTTTGATTAATTGTTGACTAGATGTACTCAAGAAGAGACAAGGATGATAGAGAGAGACATGCCTTCAAATAGGAATGATCCTAATGCATTCTCCGCTCATGCTAAAAAGAAGAACAATGCAGGTTCAAAGAAGCAATGTCAAGGAAGACCGAGATTCAAAGATGCAAGAAAGGGAAGATGCTTTATTTGTAACAGGTTTGGCCACTATGCTAGAGAGTGTCCTAATAGAAGGGATACACCTCGGGATGATGACAACAATTTTAGGGGCAACAACAATCAAAGGAATGACAGATTCAACAACAAAGGAAAAAGGAATGCTCCTGCTACTCAACATGGAAATGGTCGACCTCCCAGAAGATCAAGAAATTCCAGGTATGATGAATCTAATGTTGTAGATAACAAGCAAAAAAAAATTTATCTTATATGTACCCTCTCTACTACCTCTCCACCGGACACCTTGGGAAATTGGTTAATTAATAGTGGTGCCTCAAGGCACTTCACTAAATATAAGGAAGCTCTTTCAAATTTGATAGAAAATGATACAAATTTGGAAATCATTCTTGGAGACAGTGCCACCTACCCCGTGAAAGGAGTTGGGAATGTTACTCTGCAATTGAATCAAGGTAACACCATTCATCTACAAGAAGTACTATATGTACCTGATCTAAAGAAGAACCTGGTATCTATCTCGGCAATGGAGGACAAAGGATTCAAGGTATCATTCATTGATGGAAAGGTACATGTGTGGAAAAGAAATTTCAAAGAAGCATTTACTCTTGGATTCAGGGTTGATAGCCTATATCAAGTTGGAGGAAGTCCATTGGGAGCTATGTCTTGCAACACATCTCTTCAATCCGGATTATGGTTACTGAAGGTTTGCTCATCTTCATTATAAATCCCTACTCGATGCAAGAAAGATGGTGACAGGTATGCCCGAATTTAAAGTAGAACATGAAGGTGTTTGTCAGGGATGTGCCAAAGGAAAACATCCAAAGGGAGCATTCCCCTCAAGTCATAGCAAGACTACCGATATTTTGTGATTGGGTCATTCTTATCTATCTGGTACATTGCCCATGACATCTTTGGGAGGATATTTATATTGCGTTATCTTTGTGTATAACTTCTCTCGCAAAACTTGGATTTATTTCTTGAAGAAGAAGGAGGAAGTGTTCACATGGTTCTGCTCTTTCAAAGCCTTGGTCCAAAATCAAACAGGGAAGAAGATCAAAATATTGAGGACCGATAATGGAACCAAATATGAATCAAATGAGTTCAATGACTATTGTAGAGAAGATGGCATTAAGAGGGAGACTACTACCGCATATACTCCTGAGCAAAATGGTGTTGCTAAAAGGAAGATTCGTTCTATTATAGACGCCACCCGTGCCATGCTTCATGATCAAAGCCTTCCAAAGTTCCTATGGGGAGAAGCTGCCAACATTGTCATGTATGTTCAAAATAGATGCCCTCATCAAGCATTGGACTCCAAAACTCCTGAATAAGTTTTCACCGGTAAGAAACCTGATGTTTCTCACTTTAGAATTTTTGGTAGCCCCGTGTATTTGCATGTGCCAAAAGAAAAGAGAAGCAAATTGGATGCATCTGGGAAGAAAGGAACATTTGTGGGCTACAGTGAAACTTCAAAAGCATATAGAATCTATGTGCCTAGTCAAAGAGAAGTGGAGATAAGTCATGATGTCACCTTTGATGAAGATGTTGCCCTTGGGAAGATTAGGAACCTTGTTATTCCAAGGAAGGACAAAGAAGCAGACAAAGGAAACTAGGGAGAACTGCAAGATGAGCCGATGCCCGATGTTGAAGGACCAATAAACCCCATTGATCCACCTCCCCATGAGCTCTCCTCCTCAAAAAGGAGACCCTCATGACTTAAGGAAACTCTCGAAGATGCCGAGAGACATGTTGCACCAAGGGGGCCATTTCGTGAAAGTAAGAAGCCGAATAGGTACCAAGGGTACTTAGCTACCATGAGCACCATTCTTCAAACTGAGCCTTGCACATTCGAAGAAGATGTGAAGCACCAAGTATGAAAGGATGTTATGAACGAAGAGTATGAGTCCATTATGAAGAATGATGTCTGGGATGTGGTCCCTAGACCTAAGAACAAATCTGTTGTCACCTCGAAATGGCTCTACAAGATCAAGCATGGAGCTGATCTAGGTGTTGGAAAGTTCTAGGCCAGGTTTGTTGCTCAAGGCTTCTCTCAAAAGGAAGGTGTGGACTATGATGAGATATTTCAACTAGTTGCCCGATATACCACCATCCGTTCAATTATAGCCCTTGCTGCCTCGCAAGGATGGAACCTACACTAGATGGATGTCAAAACTGCCTTCTTGCATGGTTCAATTAAGGAGGAAGTCTATGTAGAACAACCCGAGGGGTTCGAAGTTCAAGATCGTAAGACACATGTATGCAAGTTGAAGAAAGCCCTCTATTGGTTGAAGCAAGCTCCTCGGGCTTGGTATGAGAGGATCGATAGCTATCTGATGAAGTTGGGTTTTACAAGAAGTGAAGTTGATCTAAACCTTTAAGGTTGAGAATCGTAGACCTCTCATCTTGGTACTTTATGTCAACGATCTCTTTCTGACAGGTGGCGGCCCTCTCATTCATCAATGCAAGAGGGAGTTGGCTTTCAAGTTCGAGATGAAGGACCTAGAACTGATGCATTATTTCCTAGGATTGGAGGTCTGGCAAAAGCCAGGTAAGATTTTCCTTTCTCAAGGAAAATACATTGTGAAGCTACTTGAAAGATTTGGGATGGTGGATTGCAAGTCCGTGACTACTCCGATGGAACTTAACTTCAAAAAGTTATGCGGAAGTGCTGTTGGGCCCAATTTGGGAAATCCTTCTGAGTATCGTCAACTTGTGGGGGCCCTGATGTTCTTGGTGAACTCTCGTCTGGACATATGTTTTGCAGTGAATACGTTGAGTCAATTTATGGTCGAGCCTCATCATATACATTGGATTGTTGCCAAGAATCTTTTGAGATATCTTCAGGGCACAATCACCTATGGATTGAGATACATTGTCGGGAATGTGAGGCTCCATGGTTATTCTAATGATGACTGCGCTAGCAGTGTGGTGGATCGTAAGACCACATCAGGATGTTGCTTCTCACTAGGTTCTGCTTTGATATCCTAGATGAGCATGAAGCAGAAATCGGTTGCTTTGAGCACTGTCGAGGCTGAATATATTGCTACTAGTATGACCTCCTGTGAAGTTGTTTGGTTGAGGAATCTCTTTAGTGAGCTATTTGGACATGTGTTGGATACAACCATGATCTTCTGCGACAACCAAAGTGGGATTCATCTTTCTTAGAATCCCGTGTTTCATGACCGCTCCAAGCATATTGATATCAAGTACCACTTTATCTAGGATATGGTACAACGGGGAGCAATAAGGCTCCATCACATTGGGACTGATGATCAAATCGCAGGCATTCTTACGAAGCCCCTGGGGAAGGTCAAATTCTTGACCTTCCATGAACGACTTGGAGTCGTGGAGAGACCCTCTTATGAGGGTCCTATTTGAGTTGGATATTGAACTTTGGGAGCTCCAGGGGGCTTGGGGTACTTCTTGGAGCGATGAGCAACCATAGGGTGAGTGGTTCACCTTCCCCTAGTGGTGCACTGTATACAGGGTGAGTGGTTCACCTTCCCCTAGTGGTGCGTTGTGTACAGGGTGAGTGCTTCACCTTCCCCTATGATACCCCATGATGGTTGATATATGCATAGGATGAGTGGTTCACCTTCTCCTATGGCATATGAGCAGGATGAGTGGTTCACCTTCTCCTGTCAATACATCCTACCCATGCAGTCTGGGACTCATGGGAAGTACCTCTCATTTGGCCAATGAGTTGGGAAATGAGGATAGGGACCATAGTATCAGGTACCACTTTATCGGGGATATGGTACAATGGGGAGCAATAAGGCTCCATCACATTGGGACTGATGATCAAATCGCAAACATTCTTACGAAGCCCCTGGGGAAGGTCAAATTCTTAACCTTCCGTGAACGACTTAGAGTCGTGGAGAGACCCTCTTATGAGGATCCTATTTGAGTTGGATATTGAACTCTGGGAGCTCCGGGGGGCTTGGGGTACCTCTTGGAGCGATAAGCGACCATAGGGTGAGTGGTTCACCTTCCCCTAGTGGTGCGTTTTGTACAGGGTGAGTGCTTCACCTTCCCCTATGATACCCCATGATGGTTGATATATGCATAGGATGAGTGGTTCACCTTCTCCTATGTCATATGAGCAGGATGAGTGGTTCACCTTCTCCCGTCGATACATCCTACCCAGGCAGTCTAGGACTCATGGGAAGTACCTCTAATTTGGCCAATGAGTTGGGAAATGAGGATAGGGACCATAGTACTACCGATGGATGCATCGTATACTAACGTACTCCCTAGGATGTTTATTATTGATCTGGGATCAATGGAGACTGACTTCAGGTCAGTGGAGAGTGGTATGATACACTCTCGATGATTTCTTCTTCATTATTTCTTCATAGTTCAGCAGAGCAGAGCAGGGATGACAGGGATGGTACAGATTGTCAGATGGTTTGGCAAGTGGAGTTCTCCCTAGTTGAGAGGGAGTGTTAAATTTGGCAACTAGGGCCAAACTCCACCTTGGACAGCTCATATGATGGAGATGATATTTTTGTTGGATTCCTCCTTCCGAAAGGTGTTAGGATTGATCTAAATTCTGACATGTATAAATGGAATTATGAATTTATTTCTTCTATGGACAAATTGTCAAGGTTGGCCAGCGATCTAATGTAGGCTCAGAAGGCCCAAAGTCATGTCTCTTCACCCTCAACGTTGCATATAAATAAAAGAAGCATCTACCTCATTTGGACATTCATCATCATCACACATATCTCTCTTCATCTGATTGGGTTGTACAAATTTCAGGACAGCCTTCTTCTCCTCCACATGTGCGAAGGACTAATTGGGTTATCTGTTTCCTACATTGACCAAGTTGCACCAAGTTTGACCAGTGTTGACCGCGCCACATTTGACCTTGTTTGATGGCGTTTTTCTTGGGATAATTTCTGTTTGGGCAAGCCACATTTTTTGGCATAGATTTCGAGGATTTCTAGGTAGTTTGACCAGAGTTGATCGTAGGCCATTTGACTGTGCATTGACCAAGTTTGACCAATTTCTTCAAGGCTATTTTGGGTTGATTTTGACTATTGTTGGAGGCCGAATTGACTGGGTTTGGCTGAGCTGATTTGGAGAAGTAATTCTGCTAATTTGACCAGTGTTGACTTTCTGGTTAGGGCATCCTGTTGACTGCAGTTTGACTAAACAGATTTGATTGTGTTTGGGCAAGTGAATTTTGTACATTGTACTGTCTCTCTGCTGAACTTTTGAAGAATAATAAGAAGATTTGATCAAAGGGTTTTCCCACATTGGGGTTTTTCCCCGGCATCCGCCAAATATTGTGTCCTCTTGTCTTGGCTTGTCTTCTGGTTATCGTTAGATAACTTAGGTTCTATGCTTAAGAACAATTTACTTCCAATTTTCTTATTACCCCAATATCAATTTCCAGATTAGCAATCCGATAGAGGCAGGAGGAATATTGCCGGATCCACGTATCTGAACCGGATCCGGATACGATACACCAAAAATACGTCTAAAATATGTATTTTATAAATATACAGTTTTTGGAAACGGCAAATTTTCCCAAGATACGAATCCCGCTGGTGGCTGTCGGAAATGGTGAAATGGTCGCCGAAAAGTCAGCAAAAAGCAGATTTTTTTCGGTTTTGATTGTCAGTTTAGGTTTAGATATTATTTTTTACGTGTAAATTATAATGTGGTCGGCGTATATGTTATAACCTTCTCCGCTTTTGTCCGCATTCACCCCTTTTGTCCGCATTCACCAGTCGGCCCCTCCTGCACACTTTCATTTGTTCTGGGCTCACCACCAGCCCCTCCTGCACACCTTTATTTGTTCCGGGCTCACTGTCGGCCCCTCCTGCACGCAGCACCTTTGCTCACGCTACTACTGGCCCCTCTGCACGCAGCACCGCAGCACCTCTGTTCACGTTGTTGGCACCCCTGCACGCAGCACAGTGACACTCAGCAGCACTGACACTGTTCACACCCACACACAGTCAGGCAGTCAGGCAACACACAGTCGCCGGGTTTAACAAGGTATTTAAATTTTTAATATTCATTTTTTGTGATATAGTGTAGTGTAGACTGTGTATTTAATTTAATTTAAAGCATAGGATAATATATATTATGTACAAATGT
>APFE030191828.1:116459-127613 GCA_000404065.3 Pinus taeda
GCATAGTGAAGGGGAAATCATCAAAACAGACCCAAAATCTCCTCTATGGCAGTATGTGGAGATTATTGGAAAAAATCTCGGAGGTGGTTCATTTAAGTGGAAGTGCAATGAATGCCAAGATATAAAAAATGGCTCATATACTAGAGTGAAGGCCCATCTCACCGGTCAAACTAACACAGGGGTGCAAGTATGCACCGGGCCAAAGATGCAAATGGCAAACCTGGCCAAGGTTTGAGTCCTGGAAAAATGAAATTCTATGCATCTTTGCAAGAAGCTTCTAATAGGAAGCTTGCTAAGGGAAAACACCCTGTGCAAAGCTCTACAACTAGGCCTCCATTGCCATCTAAGCCCGCTGCCACATCTAATAAAAGGGCCGCTTTAGGCCCTCTTGAAGCGTGTTTCAATAATCAAGGTAGAGACATAGCTGATGAACATGTAGCTCGTTGCATCTATGCAAATGGGCTAGCATTCAATTCGGTGCGTTCCCCTTACTGGCAACAAATGATTAAGGCAGTTAATGAAGCGCCAAAAGGGTACAAAAGCCCTGGATATGAAAAGGTCCGCACTACTTTGTTGGCATCAAAGAGACAATCCATGGATAGACAGCTACAGGCAATCCGGGATACATGGGCAGAAACAGGGGTGTCCATCATTTCTGATGGATGGAGAGACCAAAGAAACCGTCCATTAATTAATGTTGTCGCAGTATGCCCCCAAGGGGCAATGTTTTTGAAGGTTGTTGATTGTAGTGGAATAGAGAAAGATGCATCTTTCATATCCACAATTCTTATTGAGGCAATAGAAAGTGTGGGGCCACATAATGTTGTCCAAGTCATTACGGACAACGCACAGGTTTGTAAAGCTGCAGGTTTGATTGTGGAAGGTCAATATGATCACATCTTTTGGACTCCATGTGCAGTACATTCATTGAACCTTATGCTTGCCAAGATTGGTGAAATTGAATGGATTTATGAAATATATGTAGCATCAAAAGAAATCCAAATGTTCATAACAAATCATTCAATGTCCCAAGCCATTTATCGGGGTTTTGCAAAGTTGGAGCTACTGAAGGTACTTTTTTAATCAATATTATTTGTATTAGAAATTCTTATTTTTAATTACAAATTTATATATGGTTTCTTATTTGAGATTTGACTTTTTGAAACTTGTAGGTTGCTGAAACTCATTTTGCCTCCCACACTCTTGTCATAAAGAGACTTGTGGAAGTGAGACAAGCACTACAAGCAATGGTCATTGACCCTCTTTGGGAATCATGGAGGACTTACACTTCTGATAGAGGGCAAAAAATCAAGTCCATCATTCTTGATGATGCAAGGTGGGACAAGGTTCAATATCTTCTACGGTTCACTGAACCAATCTTGACCTTGATCAAGGCATTTGATACAGATACACCTTGCTTGGGTGAAGTTTATGAAAACACTGACAGTATGTTGGAGAGGATAAAAGAAATTATCAGGGCAAGTGAAAATGACCCTTATGAAACATTCTATTATTTAGTTACAGAAAGGTGGAACAAAATGACCACGCCACTACACCTTCTAGCATATGCATTGCACCCTAAATACTATCATTCTAAAATTTTGTCTTTACCTGGTAGAATAGCACCAAACAAAGATTCTGAAGTGGTACAAGGATACAAGACAGCCTTGAAGAAAATTTATACAAATATGGGAGTTGCAATGGAAGTCTACCAAGAATTTGGAGGGTTTGTACAGTCTACTGGTAGCTTTTCAAATCCAGTAGCTATGGATGATCAAGGACATCTTGATCCTATTACTTGGTGGGGCTTCCATGGTGGGGATAGTATGCATCTCTCTACTCTAGCCACCAAGTTGTTATCACAAGTTGCTAGTTCCTCATCAGCTGAGAGGAATTGGAGTACATAGTGCTTCATCCATTCAGTGAAGCGAAACAGGTTGGGAGCGGCAAAGGCTGAGGACCTTGTTTATGTTCATTCCAACCTCCGTCTTCTATCACATGTTGAACCAGAGTATAAAAAAGGTCCGAGCAGGATGTGGGATGTGGAGCCTAAGATCTCTGACTTGAACCTGACACTGAATGCCATGACTCACCTCAACCTACTTGAGGATATTGTTCCACCACCAGTCCAGCCTACTGATGCAACCTCCTACATTCCAGGAACCCCATCATCTATTCATGATGTAGAGTTGCAATATGCAGAAGATATAGATCCATTTGATGATATGTAAATGTATTTAATATTATCATTTATGATATTATCAATCATGATCATTTTTTTTACTTTGTATGAGGGACAATGCACCATTTCAATGTTTCAATCTTCATATTTATCATTCAATGTTCTAAAAGTGTTTGATGGTTTCATGGAGTATTTGATTTTTTAGCTCTAAGGTGTTTTAAAAAAAAAATCATATATATATAATAATATATATATATATATATATTGTACGTGACTTATCCTTGCCATATCCGGATCTTAGATTTTCAAAAAACTAGCAGATCCAGATCTGGATCCGTATCCGTATCCAAATCCTGGTAACTTAGCATAGAACATACCATAGTTATCTAAAATTAACAAGAAGCCTTGAAAGACCATTGTTGGAACTATATTATTGCATTCAGCTTGTCTTTGTTTCTAACTACTCTTAAACAATTCAAGGTTTAAGGGGGGATTGTTAGGTAAACTTGACTCAAGGAAAGAGTCAAAGTTGACTAGGTCAAATGGTAGAGGTTTTGGGCATGTGGTTTAGTGCACCTAGGTTTTCTACCCATGGAATTCATGTATGAAACCTTTAAAAGGCTAAGTGAAGACTCTATTGTAATAGGCAAGGGGAGGTGAGCAGTGAAAGCTCACTTGGCCGGGTTGGCTGGGTTTTGGCAAAGGGATCTAATGAAATTCCGTTAGATGTGGTTTTCCTAGGGTAAACTCTCTGTTTGTGTATTGTGTTGCTGGTTGTTTTTAATGTTTTCGCTCGCAGCAATTTTTTAACAGGAACAAACTAAATCCAGTCAAGATGTTTTGAAACAAAAACCATCTAGCCATCTATTACTTTTATCATCAAGTCCACTAGCTACAAGTAAAAAACTACATTTGCATAAGCATCTACCATTCTATTGTATTCACTAAAGTGTGAGTCAATCAAGCTTCTTTAGAACTTCCAAGAAACTCCTCTTCATCAATAATACTTTTTCCTGATATTTTAGGCCTCTAACGGGACCCTGAAATTTTGTTTTGTTACTCCATAACCCACCCCATGCCTGCCGCGTAAGTGATGGAAACTGCCCCCCTACTATTCACTATATACCCTCTAACACCAGTTGTACCTAGTTTCTTCCTTGAGGGTCCATCAAGTTGCAGCCTCCAGGTTGCAATTATAAAAACCTTCTCGGTCAAGGTGAGTCATTCTGTTTATCACTCTTGGCTTTATAGGAAGCCCTTTGAATACAAAATGTTGCCCTAAATTCTCCCTGCTCTCCAACTTCCTTCTGAATAAAAAAAGACAAATTACTCACCCAAATCGGGGCTCTTACTATTATCTGATTCACTTTGGTTGTCATTCTTGTATACGACCTACTTTGTACGTTCAAAGGACCTAAAAGCAAACTTGGTGAGAAAATAGCATTCTAGCATACTAGCATTCTTCCCTCTTAGACCAAAAGGACAAATCCTATCCCAGGTGAGATTACGGATCAAATACCAGATCCCTTGCCAATGTACCCGAAACTTCCATTAACATGCTAAAAAAGGAAAGTCACAACAGTCTCCTCGTCTATTTACCATGGAAGACAATAAGAGGGAACATCAAATCCTTACTTCATCAGGCAAGTTTTTCAACAATCAAATTGTTGAGAATCCAATCGATACAGATTGTATCCACTGAAATCGCAGTACTATGAGAAGATTATACAGCGCAATTTTTCTACAGTATAGAAAAGGCATCGTTACATCATGCAGAGTTGCAGCAACTGACTATAATTTCCATTCTTTTAGAGAGTTACAGCAACTGCTATAATTTCCATTCTTTCGGAGCCAATTGATTTAAATCCAAATCTACCGACATAACTGCATAATGGAGCACTTAATTTTTCGAAATCAATACTACAGGAGGGGCATTACCATTCTGCAAATAAGGGCCATATTCAGTGGCGGAGAGGTGCATTTTGATGTCATCTAGCGTCTCGCACTGGCTTAGATTGTTGTAATCGGCCGTTGTCAAGAGGCCCGACCTGTATCCTCGCACAATTGCCTCCAAGTATCCTCCATGGATGTTGAATGTCAACGCCTCGAACCCATACATGATTGCTGCTTTGATTTCCAAAACTAATGTTAGTACAGAGTAGATCTGAACCTTTTAGACCTTTAAACCTCCAACAAGAACGGATCGGTTTATGGGTGTTTGGATCGGGTTGGAATCCGCTCTCTCACCCACAGTGCGCAGAGAAATGTATCAATGTCTGATGAGAGAGCAGGCTGGCGTGAAAGGACCAAAGGATTTGTCACATCTATTTTATTTTTTTAATACAGTAATTGCTTCTCAAGGATCACATTATGATGAGGGAAATTCCCACTTGGGTCATGGAATAGCACTCATACCACATTTTATGTGGTATATGGATCCACGAGATCGGTATTGACAAAGTTGTATTTTAGAGGGAAGGAGGAACCTTATATTGGGTGGATAATAGAAGAGTCTTTTGTTTTTTAATTTTAAAATTAGAATTTCATGGAGATAAATTTTATATAAATTAATTGTTTATATTTTATAGTTGTATATAAAGAAGATATATTTATAAAGGAATTTATTTTTGGGTAAATCACATTAAAAAAAATTAGGTTGAGATTTTTCAAACCACTTATATTAATATATATGTAGAGATGCAAAATGGGTAGTTATAATGTATTAGCCTAGATCTATCTTAACTTCAGATCTATTAAGTGTCGATAGGGATCAAATATCAAATCTTTTAACTATGGTTAGTTATAATGTATTCTTTTGAGTGCAAAACTTGAGGAAATGTTTACATCTCAAGAGATTTGATGCTTCTCGCGCTTGATAGATTTGGAGTTAAGATGGATCTAAGTTGGTTATAAAATATCTATATTTGTAACTATGTGTCTCTTTCTTATTCCCTCTCTCTATCTCACCCCACAAGCATACACACTCTCCATATCTATCTCCCTCTCTCCCTCTCTTGACCTTCTCTCCCTTTCTCTCTCTTCTCTCTCTTCCCTCCCACTCTCCTCTCTCCCTCACTCCCTCTCCATCTCTCCCTTGTCACTCCATCTATCTCTCCACCTCTCTCCCTCTATGTCTTTCTTCTTCCCTCCCTCTCTCTCCCCTTCCAACTCCATCTTTCTCTCCCTCTCTCTCTCCTTCTCTCTCTTGAGTCCTCTCTCTCTTCCTTTCTCTCTCTGTCATTCTCTCTCACCTCCCTTTGTCTCAACCCCCCATCACTCTCTCTCTCTTCCCTCTAAATCTATCACTATCTCCCTCCCACTCTCCTTCTCTCTCTCTCTTCCCTCTAAATTTGTCACTATCTCCCTCCCTCTCTCCTTCTCTCTCTCCCCTCCATCTTTATGTCTCCCTCTCCTCTCTCTTCCCCTTCTCTCCCTATCTCTCTCTTCTCCTATCCTCTCTCTTCCCTCCTCTCCTCTCTCCCTCACTCTCTCCCCATCTCTCCCTTGTCACTCCCTCTCTCTCTCCACCTCTATCTCTGTATGGCTTTGTCCTTTCCTCCCTCTTTCTCCCCTTCCTACTACATCTCTCTCTCTCTCCCTATCTCCCCTCCTTTCCCTCCCACCTTCCTCTCTCCCCCTCCTACTACATCTCTCTCTCTCCCTATCTCCCCTCCTTTCTCTCCCACCTCCCTCTCTTTCTCTCCCCCCATCACTCTCTCTCTCTCTTTCTCTCTCCCTTAAATTTGATCCCATGATATTGTGTTTAAGAATGTATATAAATTAAAAAAAAAAACTCAATTGGTTGTAAAATATTAAACTTATACTTTGGATCAATTGTGTCAAAGAAATGCAATAATGAAAAATTTAAAACAATCATGCACTATATTTCTTTTATTATTGTTAGTCAATATGTTTTCTCTCATCGCTTGGATCCTTTGTTAAGATGGATATGTATTGATTCTTAATAATATTATTTATATTATATAAATTTCACATATTTATATATAAAAGTATTCTCATTTTATTTTTATTAAAACTTTGACTTAAATTTTTGTGGGAATATTTTTAGTAGTTGTGAGGATAGATGGTTTAGATATATCTCAAAAAGGTACTTATAACATTTTTCCTTTTAGAATTTAATTTTAAAAATGCTATAAAATTAATTAAAATAAAATATTTATAAAATATTTTGATTGTGAAATAAGTTATGTTTTTTGGGCATGTGGTAATGATAAGTCATGGTATTGTCCATGGAATTGTAACAAAACTTATTTATATATATAAGATCTTATATATATGTTATGGATCACAGAAGCCTCAATTCAACAAAACCTATTTACATGTTAATAATATCCACGGTAAAGTGGGGGTGAATATCCATGGTTAAGAATCATGTCATATTCTTATAAAATATTTTGATTGTGAAATAAGTTATGGTTTTTGGGAATGTGGTATTGATAACCCATGGTATTGTAACAAAGTCTATTTACAAGTTAATAACAAAATCAAAATATGACAAATAGACTCTAACTTCAACTATTTATTATTATTTGAGCCAATATTTAAATGTTTGCTTTATATTACTTTTAACTTTTTATTTATTACTTTTAACTTTTTGTTTATTACTTTTAATGTTTTTTTTTTTAATTGAGCCTGCATAAAAAAATTTAAATGTTAAACATTTAGGCATACACATCTACCCCAATACTCGGCCCACATTAACATTAGATTAAATTTGTTAAATGTTAAATGTTAAAAATTAAACATTTATAATTAGGGCATTAATTTTTTATTAAATGTTAATGTGTTAAATGTTAAATATTTACGCTTGAGATCTACCCCATATTGGTTGTAGAGCTTACAATAAAAGATGAATAATTTATTTTATTAAAAAGTGAACAATTTATTAAAAACGAGCTTTAATGAAAAACTTATAAATATTTAATATGCAATTAGAATGTTAGTTTTAAATATATAAATATAATTAAAACAAAAGAAAAAATAGTCCACCAGGTAGTCAGTGATCAAGTGCTCTGCTAAGGCACTCCTTCATGTGAATTCACGGGTTCAATTCCCTACCCCAATTGTGGTGATATATTAGACATGATGGAGATGTAGCCCCACCAAGCTTACAAAAAAATGCAAAAATTGAAAAATTACCTAAAAAAAAATAAATGAGCTAATAATAAATTATGAATTATTAATAACTATAAGAATTTCTAAATTCAGCCTTTTGTGATCCATATTGAATAATTAAGAAAAACCTTTTGGTAGAAATCACATAGGAGAATTTTTGCCGATGCATTTTGAACCATCTAGTGTGGTTCATCATCACGACAAGATGAAGAGACAGATCATGGCACCAGCTTAAATAGAGAGCAATGTAGAGGCTCTTAGTTAAGTTAATGACTATAATAAACGACTAGTTTATGAATAATATTTTTTAAAACATAACATCAATTATTAGGATCAAATTATATTAACTAAAATCTAATAATAGGTTATGGTATGATACATAGCTAAATAAATAGAATCAAAATTTCAAAGTCAAACCTAAAACAAGAAGCAAAGTCCTCAAAATAATAAATGGAGTCAAGACCCTATCAATAAATAATAATATTTTATTGAAAAAACAATGACATAATAAAAAAATATTCCCACAATGTAAATTAAAAAAAAAATAATAATAATCAAAATAAGAAAGACTAATGAATCAAGGTCAAACATAAAATAAAGGGCTAAGGCCCTACAAATAATTTAAGGAGCCAAGAAAAATCAATAAAATAATCAAAATCAAACGTAAAATAAGGCCCTACAAATAAGTAAAGGAGCCAAGAATAATCAAAATGATTAAAAAAACTTATTTAATGAAAAACCAATCAAAAAATTAGCAGAAACCTTTGAAAAACAAGTAAAAACAAAAGATATAAAGAAGATAAAAATACCTACAAAGATAAATAAAATAGGATAAATTGTAATAAAATTTTCAAAAAAATAGTCAACAAATGAAAATTATAAAATTAGGAAGACATGACAGGGACCCAACATCTGTTAATTTTCCAACCATCGTCTCTATTCAAATTATTGGGTCTTCTTTTGATTTCTAAGGCTTCCCTGAATTTTTGATAATGGAAATGCTAATCTTGGTAATGACTTGGGTCTCCTCAATGTAGATGTGATGCTTAGCTTTTTCTGCATGCTCTGCCAAAGCAGAGGAGTGGATCCTGCCAAAGCAGAGGAGTGGGTCCTACCATGCTTGATGTCAGTGGCGTGCTTATGAATCCTTTGATTAATCGAGCGATCAATCTCACCTACGTAGGGAGTCCCACAAGAGCAATTGATAACATAAACACCTTTCATATTTTTAGGGTCCACCGAGTCTTTTACAGATCTTAGGGAGCTCTAAATGATATTTAGAGGTCTAAAGGTTGAAGGAACCTTATGCTTCCATAGGATCTTCGCAATATTGTCAATGGTCCCTTAGATAAAAGGGAGATGCACCCCTGAAAATCGATCCTTGGGTTCTTTCTTAACCTTAGGACCTTTTTCGGCTTTGAGGAAATCCTTAGTACGTTGGTGTCTATTGTACCCATTATTAAAGAAAACACTAAGGAGATGAGATTTCTCATCATTAATATGGTTATCATCAGAAACTCTTAAAGCTCTAATGGTTAAAGTGTTGAGAACACCAAGCTTTTGAGCCGGGAAATGATGAGATTTAGCATGAAGATATTGCTCCATGTGAGTTTTCTTCTGGAAGACTTGATGAGAAAAAGAGTCATCATCCTTCCTTGAAAGGAGGACATCAAGGAAAGGTAGACTACCATTGCTTTCATATTCCATGGTGAGCTTTATGTAACTAGACTGATTGTTAAGATGATGGAAAAAAAGTTCCAACTCTTCCTTACGATGGGACCAGATGACACAAGAGTCATCCACAAACCTCTTCCACATCTTAGGCAGAATCTGAGAAGAGGCTAAGGCCTTTGATTCAAATTCCTCCATGAATAGAGTAGCCACCACAGGGGAGAGGGGGGAACCCATGGCAATGCCAAAAGTTTGCTCATATAATCCCCCATCAAAAGAGAAGAAAGTAGAGGTGAGACAGATATCAACTAATCTAGTCGTATCAAGATCCATAATACGCTTAATGACTTCAATGGCCTCATTGATAGGGATATTGGTGTAGATGGAGACCACATCGAAACCCACAAGCTTGTCATCCGGATCAAGTTTAATACCCTTTAACTCATTGAAAAACAATAAAGAGTCCTTGACAAAGGATTATGTAAGGCCAACAAGGGGCTTAAGCTTCAAGGCTAAATATTTAACAAGAAGATAAGTTGACCCTCCTATCATGTTGACAATGTGTCTCAAAGGAGCCCCTTCCTTGTGAATCTTTGGAAGGTCATAGATTATGGGGGTAAGCTTATGACTAAAATAGCTAACCGAGTTACTAGATTTTATAGGAAGAGACACACTTTTGGAGATCTTCTTCAAAGGATGCTTATTAAGTTTCCTGTAGCTCCCGTTATTACAAAGGTGGTCCAACATCTTCCTTCGGTAATCCTTTTTATCTAGAATAACCACAACACCACCCTTGTCGGCTTTGAGAACAACAACATCCTTGTTATTGTTTAATGACTTGAGAGCGTCGAACTCAAGTTTGCTAATGTTGTTCTTGTGAGGCTTTGCCTTTCTAAGGATAACAACACAATCTCGTCTGATGATATCTTTAGTGACTTCTAGTAAGTCTCTAATACCATATTCAATGTCACAAATAATATTAATGACCAGGATCTTTCTAGGAGCAAGGGAAAAATTTCTCGGCTCAAAAGCTTGGTGTTCTCAACACTTTAGCAACCAGAGCTTTAAGAGTTTCTGATGATAACCATCTTAATGATGATAAATCTCATCTCCTGAGTGTTTTCTTTAATAATGGGTACAATAGACACCAATGTACTAAGGCCTTCCTCAAAGACGAAAAAGGTCCTAAGGTTAAGAAATAACCCAAGGATCGATTTTCAGGGGTGCATCTCCTTTTATCCAAGGGACCACTAACAAGATTGTGAAGATCTTAAGGAAGCATAAGGTTCATTCAACTTTTAGGCCTTTAAATACCATCCAAAGCTCCCTAAGATCTATAGAAGACTCGGTGGACCCTAAAAATATGAAAAGTGTTTACGTTATCCCTTGCTCTTGTGGGACTCCCTACGTAGGTGAGATCGATCGTTCGATTAATCAAAGGATTCATGAGCACGTCACTAACATCAAGCATGGTAGGACCTACTCCTCTGCTTTGACTGAACATGTAGAAAAAATTAAGCATCACATCTGCATTGAGGAGGCCCAAGTCATTGCCAGGATTAGTCATTTCCATCATAAAAAATTCAGGGAAGCCCTAAAAATCGAAAGAAGGCCCAATAATTTGAATAGAGACGATGGTTGGAAAATTAGCAGACGTTGGGTCCCTATCATGTCTTCCTAATTTTATAATTTTCTTTTATTGATTTTTTTTTTTAGATTTTTATTACTATTTATCCTATTTTATTTATCTTTGTAGGTATTTTTATCTTCTTTGTATCTTTTGTTTTTACTTGTTTTTCAAAGATTTCTACTAATTTTTTGATTGGTTTTTCATCAAATAATTTTTTTTTATCATTTTGATTATTCTTGGCTCCTTTAATTATTTGTAGGGCCTTGGCCCCTTATTTTATGTTTGACCCTGATTCATTAGTCTTTCTTATTTTGATTATTTTTAGTTTGGATTTTATTTAAATTATTTTTAGTTTGTTTTTATTTACATTATGGGAATATTTTTTGATGATGTCATTGTTTTAAATATTATTATTTGTTAATAGGTCATTGACTCCATTTATTATTTTTAGGACTTCGCTCCTTGTTTTAGGTTTGACTTTGAAATTTGATTCTTTTTATTCTATTTATTCAACTATATATCAAACCATAACATA
>APFE030191828.1:139960-151563 GCA_000404065.3 Pinus taeda
CCTCTCTGTAATCATCTATATATGGATCCCTCATCACAGAGATCCAAAGGCTGGAATTTTGTATCTTACAGAGAAGTGATGTTGGTTTTCTGGTGTACATTCATAGTGTTGGGTGATCTAAGCTTTGCTTGAGGTGAAGAAGGGCTTCCTAGCTAGAGGATGATGCTGGGTCAGAACATATGGTTGTAATCCTCTTGCTACTTTTCATCTTAATAAAGCTATTCTTGTTCTCTTACATATTCTTGTGTACTTGTTTATATATGGATTTATATGGTTAACACACATCTGGTCCTGTGTTATTTATGAATGTAAATCTTTGTTTCTTCGATAGTAGTATGTTGCTGTGATTCGACAGGTTCCTTTTGAAGCTGGGAAGACGAAGAAGAAGCGGCGAAGCTCTATCAAGAAGGAGAGGAAATTGAGTGCAAGACTAAGGTCGGTCTTCTTGATTCTCCTCTTGTCTATTTTCATAAAAGAAAACAATAGTAGACTTTCCTTGTTTGTTTCTAAGATAGCCACCCATCTTAGTGGGAATAACAACATCCGAGTGGACACTATTCCCGGTAACAAAGCGGGTTAAGAATGTTGTTGAGCTTTGGCAATTGGTTCCAGGCATCCGTCCAAAATCGAGCTGTTCTACCGTTTCTTACTTCCCAAAAACTATGTTGCTGAATCAATAGGAAGTGTTGCT
The DNA here is from genome assembly GCA_000404065.3 of Pinus taeda. Lineage (NCBI taxonomy): Eukaryota > Viridiplantae > Streptophyta > Pinopsida > Pinales > Pinaceae > Pinus > Pinus taeda. The sequence goes on from APFE030191828.1 coordinate 140,652, forward strand.
TGGAAGCATTCCATATGAGTGAACTTTTTGCATTGGGAGTGAATCTGATGAGCTCCTCCTGAGGTCTATGATTGGCATATTTGGCAGTCCAAAGGGCGGCCCAAGGCTTTTCAGGGGAAGAGAGCCATTGCCACCAGATTTTGGCGCACATGATAGCATTGCTGTGATTGGGATCCCTCAAGCCAATGGCACCTTTTTCTTTAGGCATACAGGCTGTGGTCCATTTTACCAGAGCCCATTTGTAGTTTGTGGCTGTATTTCCCTAGAGGAAGTTACGCTGTAGATCCCTTATTCTTTTAATTACCCACTTAGGCGGTGCAAGGATAGAGAATAAATAAAGCAGCATTGCCTGTAGTACAACTTTTATGAGCACCACACAATTTGCAATGTTCAGCATTCTGTGCGTCCATAGGTTGATATGGGATTCAAGCTTCTCGATGAGGATGCGCTAGGAGGAGTGCTTGATGGCTGAATCAATAAGGGGGGCTCCAAGATACTTGGAAGGAAGAGTGTCTATGGGGGAAACCCAATATCTGAGCTATGGCATGCTGCACGACAGGGGGAGCATGGAAGAAAAAGATTTGCGATTTGGATTTATTGATGCTGGTTCCTGAAGCCTCAGAGAAGTCATTGAGCAAGGATTTAAAGAGGGAGGCTTCCTGGACTGACGGGTAACCAAAAAGCATGTTTTCATCAACAAACTGCTGATGAGTTATAGCTGGGGAGTGGTGAATGGAGAGACCTTTGAGTTGCTGGGTGAGGAGGGCCTATTTGATGTGACGTCCCAAGCCTTCTGCCATTAACACAAAGAGGAAGGGGGAGAGAGGGTCGCCCTGCCGAATTCCTCTAGAGGGACTGAAGGGGCGGGAGGGGATGCCGATCACAAGAATGGAGAAGAAGGATGAGGAGATAAGACTCATAATCCAACGAATCCACATAGGAGAGAATCCGAAAGCTTTTAACATTTTTTGAATGTATGTCCATCTGAGCTTATCAAAGGCTTTTGAAAGATCAAGCTTAAGTATCATACTTGCCTGTTTGGAGTGTTTAAGGGAGTGTATGATTTCATGCGTGAGGATAATGCCATCCAAGATCTGTCTCCCTTCCACATAGCTGGATTGTTCAGGCGAGATGAGCAGGGGCAGAAGTGGCTTTAACTAGTTGGCAAGACTTTAGAGATCACTTTGTAAATAACATTGCAGAGAGCAATTGGGCAGAATTTATCCGGAGTGTTGGATTTATCCTCTTTTGGAATGAGCGCAATGAAAGTTGGGTGGAGAGAAGGTAACAGCCAATGAAGAGCTCTAGATTCCTCCACCACTTGCCAGACCTCATCTTTTATCAGCTCCCAAAAGGTGTGGAAGAAGGTGGTAGTGAAGCCATCCGGGCCAGGGGCTTTGCCCTCCTTGAGTTGGTTCATAGCTACATCCACCTCTTGGGACAGGATAGGGTGTAGAAGAAGCTCATTATGTTCCTCAGTGATAATTTTTGGCACATTTTGGGTGATTTTTTCTATAGCAGGTCATCTATCTGCGAGGGGCTCTTGATGAACTTGCCTTAAATGCCTTAGAAACTCCTCCTTGATTTCAGCATGCTTTTCCACTCTTACCCCTCCTTGCTTCTGTATGAAAGAGATATTGTTGTGCATTCTTCTTTGAACAATGGTTCGGTGGAAGAATTTAGTGTTCCTTTCTCCCTCTTTCAGCCATCTAATCCTGGATTTCTGCTTCCATAATATCTCCTCCTGCTTTCTCCTCTCCTCCAGTTGATTGTGAATGCACTGCTCCTGTTCCAAGGTCCTTTCAGTGTGTCCCCTTGTAACTATTTGTTGCTGGAGATCTGCCATTTCCTTGTTTAAATCTTGTTGCGCCTTAAAGATATTTCCAAATGTCCCTTGATTCCAACATTTTAATTGGGATTTTAGATGCTTGAGTTTCTGTTGGAACTGAAACATTTTAGATCCCTCTAGCGGTAGGAAGGTGTTGCATGTAGATCTGATGAAGTCCTTGAGTGAGGGGTGGGTGCGCCAGAACTCTTCGAAGCGGAAGGGCCATTTGGTGGTGTTGCCTGGTCTTTGCCACTGGACGGAGATAGGCCAGTGATCAGAGCCGGAATGAGGGAGAATTGTTGCCGCTATGTCCCCTCCCAAATGAACCAAGTTATCAGATATGAGGAATCTGTCTAGTTTGGAAGCGATTTGATGCTTCCCCGCTCTGTGGTTGCTCCATGTATGCATGCCATTACAAAATTGCAGGTCGATTAGCGAATTGTTTTGGATAAAATCTTTGAAGTGGCCATTTTCCTATTCCATCTTGATTCCCCCCCCTTGCTTTTCCTCCAGCTTAGTGATCATGTTGAAGTCCCCTCCAATGATCCAAAGAGGATGCATTCTGTCAAGGTTCAGAGCTTCTATAGTATTAAGTAAAGCTATTTTGTTCCCTGCTTCCCGCGGGAAGTAAACATTGGTAAGGTGTCCATGGATGTTGGTGCCTATAATGTGAAAGGTGGCCTGAATAATGTGGTGAGATGCATGAAAGTCAGAGAGAGTTAGCGCTTGCGTATTCCAAGCAATGGCTAGCCTGCCCGATGCGCCCGAGGCATCCACTGCAACCGATTGACAGCCTGGCCAAGCTCTAGAAAGGATGCTTCCTAGAGTGCTGCTATTACACTTCATTTCTTGAAGAAAGCATATTTGAGGCTTCTCCATCTTTATCATGTTTTTTATTATTCTTAATTTCCCTGGGCTATTGAGCCCCCTTAAATTCCATGAACTAAGCTTCATGATTCACTACTGATAGAGGGTTTATAGTAGTTTGTCAATTTTGCATACCTGCCTGAGTCCACCAGGATTTTCCCTACTGCAATTGTTCGTTGGAGATCCGTTCTTCTCCCCCTCTTTTTGGAGTCTTTTGGGGGGAGGCCACCATCCCAATAACTACCTGGCTGGATGCCTAGTTGTTTCTGCTGATAAGCCCTCGAAATGACAACTTCCAGTTTGTTGAGTTGAAGCTCTGGGATTTTATCATAGTCCTTCTTTTTGCATGGTAGTTCAAGCTCAAGAATGTCTAGTCCTTCCATATCAATACTTTCTGGATCTTCATCCATCTGTTGCACCTGACTATTTTCTGCTGTAGTTATATCTAAGCTCAGGGGTTGGTTTGGAGTGCCGTCAACTTCCATATCATTTAATTTCCCATCAAGCCCCTTTTGGCTCTCCTTAGGGATTGCCTTATCACCCTTAGAGGAATGTGATGCGGGGGAAGAACCAGAGGGAGGAGGGAGTGCAGAGGAGGAGATGGGCATGGAGCTAGGCTTTGAGATCAAGGGTTGCTCTTCTGAGGCCTTAGAAAGAATTTCAAAACTATTGCTCGTAGAAGGGAAAGAAGCAGGATCTTGCTGGGTTTTTTTCCCGGTAGAAGGTTTTTTGTGCGCTCGTTTGTGGCTAGGAACTTTGGCGAAGCCATCTTGGGCCGGCATGTCAGAGGGGGCGAAGGTGATGGCTTTGGCATTTAGTGGACAGTCCCTAAAGAGATGCCCGTGAGCATGACATTTACGACAGCGAAAAGGTACATGTTCATAATCCAATGGTTGAATCCATTCATAATCATCATGAAAGAGACTTACCGAGTCCAACATGACTTTGTCCAGGCGCATGAAGACACAGATGTGGGCATAGGATGTGTATCTGCGAAGCTTCGTCTCTTCCGCTGCTTTTATGTATTCCCCCAACCCATTTCCAATGTCTTTGAGCAGACCTTCATCCAAGTATTCCTCTGGAAGCGAGTACATTCTGATCCACACTGGTCCCCAGCTGAGGTCTTCCTTGTCTGGGTTAAATCTTGCTACCCAATGCCTTAGATACAATCCTGCTGAATTGAAAAAGTATGGCCCTTCGTCCATGATTCTGTACTTGTCTTCTAGGCATAAAAAGATCACAGTAAAGAACCCTTTCGGTCCTAGCTACAATGTGACATGGCCCTTGGGTTTCCATTTAGCAGTGATCCAGCCATACAGGGCTTTTTCTGTCGGCCAGAATCCTATAAATTTCCCAATGAGTGCAGGATAAGTCATATTGGATTCGTTCATTGATCTTCTGACTGGCAGTTCTATCTTGGGCCTTTCAGCTGCTATTGGTTTGCATGTTTTCAAGGTGACCTTGGGCATTTCCTCTGGCTTGTCTTTTATTTCTGGTGTTTCACTGCTCTTGTCTGACTGATTGGCAGATGCATTGGGCTTATTCTGCTGCGGGATCTCACTGTTATTCACTTCTTCATGGACCGACCCAAAGACTAAAGACCCTGTTTGCCCTGGCGACGCGATATTGGACATGGGGGAGGGCTTTGAGGCCCCCCCCCTGGGGGGAATCCATGTTCTCTGTTGTTATGGCTGTGGTACTCTGTCGAAACCAGGAAGTCAGACCCTCGGTGAATGCTGAATCGAGTATGTCTGCGCTGTCTCAGAAAGTCGCCAGAACCCTAGTTGCAGAGCTCATTCTTCTCTCCTCTCCACTCTCTGATCTTGGCATTCATGTTTGATTAGCAACTTTTATTAATTTCAAATTTCACTAATTACCAAAAAAAGTGATATTTGTTTTATTTAGTATTTATGGATATGTATGTGTTTGTTTAGTTTAAAATTATTACTTAAGAATTAGAGCTCATCACGTTGTAGTTTAAGGGGTTAGTTCAATTAATTGTTATTAATGATGTTGGATATTTAGCTAGTTGTAATTCAATTAAAGGAAATTTCAGCCTAAAAGTGTCCATGAAATTTTCATGTAATTTCCATGTCATAATATATAAACCAATCAGAATCCTTTAAATTTTAAAACAGGTACATGTACATATTTTGGAGGGAAAATAAGAAATTTATTTATTTTATTTTATTATTTTATTATTTTAATTTATTTATCTCCTTATAGGTTTATTCAAATTTCATGTGTAGACACTCGTTGGATGTAGAATTAAATTCCACATCCAACAAGTACCCATTATGCATACTTTTGAGAATACCCACATTGATAAAAATTGAAGATACATTAAAAAACGTGTTCAACATGTTTTTTAATGTACCTTCAATTTTTATCAATGTGGACCATTTGAACACATTTTTTTAATGTGTCTTCAATTTTTATCAATGTGGGTCTCAAAAGTATGCATAATGGGTATTTCCAAAGAGTGTCTACACTTGAACTTTGAGTAAAATAAAAATGAGATAAACCAAAAATACAATTAAAAGAAAAAAAATAGTTTTCTTCTTTTCCCTCCAAAATTCATAACTCTTATTTTATTATTTTTCCTCGGGAGGTCAATTTTAGGCTGAAATTTCCTCTGATGTCGAAAGCGCCTAGTTCAAATTAAGTGAGCGAGGTTCATTAATGTGTATCAACATATTTATTGAATATGCCATTCACAAATATAGGTAAGTATTTCTTGACTTTCCCTATAAAATGTTTTTTTTTTTAAAATTACTTGTGAATAGAAGCATATATAAAGTGTAACCAAAGGTATTATATGGTCTAGTGTATGGGATTAAGACTCAATGTTATTAAACAAAATATGACCCCACTAAAAGTAGTTACAACTATGACCAAAAGGGATATTTACTTTATTATGTTTATTATCTTGTTTAAAATACCACCTTTTAGTCTTACAATAAGACCTAAAACTACTTTTGATTGAGCAAGAGCTTGTCTTCCTTGGATACAAGGAAACATGTTAACTATTTGTTGTAGCGGCTACAACCACCCTCCAAAATTTTGCCTTAGCTTCGTTTTGGAGCCTCCCTACCAACCTTTCACATCAGCATGTCTTGCTTCATCAAGTACATAAGATTCAGTGATTTTCTTGCAGAAGCATAGCCGTCTATCCAAGATTGATGCATTCCCCTAACCAGTTGTGTTCTCCAGACTTGGTCCAGTTGCAGGCTGAGTAGCTCCCTTGAGAAATTGCACAATTCTGGAGGGCAACCAGCCTTCCCTCCAGAAATTGCACAATTCAGTCTAGCAGCCTGTAGGGCTCCAGAATTATGCAGTTATGCTAATCAAGCTTCATCCAAAAAATTGTGCAATTCCTCCTAGCCAGGCTGCTTAGCCCAGGAATTGCGCAATCCTGGGTAGTAGTCAGTTGCTCCACCTAGAAATTACATAAATCTCCTAGACAACCAACCCAACTCCTTTCCAGAAATGTGCATTTTCTCCTAGCAGTTGAGCTAGCTCTTGCATGTGCAGTTGGTTTGACTAGTTCCACCTGGGACCAAGGAAACTTGACTTGCATGCATGGGCTGCTTTTTCTAGGAATAGAAAAAGCAACATGCAAAAAGCATCCATAGATTTTAGGGAGCTATTTTCAGCAGCTGGAGGTTACATGCAAAGATCATTTTAGAATCTTTCCTCCAAGTGTCACTTTTTCCTAGATTTGTTGACACTTCAAAACTCATTTCTTCACATCAATCTTGGAGCTCTGACATCCCACAACACATTCAAGACTCTTTGACACATCCTGCTTATATATTCACAAGTAAGTGGTATCAACTCATCTTTTGCAACATTTCTGTCGCTTTTTGTGTTTTCGCTTGTGTGAGTGTTGTTTGCTTGATTTATTTGAACGCTTGTTGTCGTTTACATGCATACTAGCTTGTACTAGCATCATTTCAATTTTCGTTACTATCTCATTGCTATCATATGCATGAAACTATTTTGCATGAACGGTCGTCGATTCGGTGACTTGCTTCACCCACATGCATGCGTCCCGTTTTTTGAATCTTTCATTCACTGATTACATGCATGATCATTTGCTTTCTCTTACACTTAGTATCTCCATGCATTCACTTTCACATTTGCTTGTAGTTGCATGTTGGCAGGTCTGGGCAGCCTTGGCCTGGACTCTGCCTCACTAAGACAGCATTGCGCAATCCAGAGAGGGAAGGCTTTATCTTCCCCTCAGGAAATGCGCATTTATGCCCAACAGCTGTTCCCCATGCCTGCTTTGCACAATTCTAAGGGACAGTCACTGCTGGCCCAGAAAATTGCGCAATGTAGTCACTAAGCCTGCAACCATTGCCAGCTGAAATTTCGCATTGCACAATTCTAACAGCCAACAGTCAGCCTGGCTTGTGCATTGTGTAATTCCAGCAGCTAGTCATGCCTCCCAGACATCCCATACTACTTTTGCACAAGTCTGGCAGCCAATCTCCTAGCCTCCCAGAAGAAATTGTGCAATCCTTGCTAGTCTTTCCCCAGGGGTGTGTTATGTCATTCCTCCAATTTGCTTTGGTTTTTTGCTGATAGATTTCTTTCCATGCATGTCGCTTTGTCTCCAGATCTAGCAGGTGTTCGTCTACCTCTTAACAATTCAGGATCAATGGCCTCTAAGAGAGCAGGCTCAAAGGACATTGACGAAAGTGCAACTGGAGCAGCAATTGAGCGAGTGTCCGCAAGTCTACTGATCTATAAAGACACCAAGCTGATTTTAGACAAGGACATCAAGCTGAAATGGGAAGAGGTCAATGATGCATTTGTAGGCACATTTGGGGAAGACCTTGAAGACTGCCAGGTATATGTGAACATTCACAAGTCCAGCTTGTACCAGATTGCATGCAGACACCCCGTGTTCTCGTGCGCGGACATGATACACTGGATCGTCTCGCACATTGATCCTGAGACGATGACCTTGAGTAGTGTCAAAGGGACGCAGATTGCAACCTTTAGGGCATAGGATTTTATGGGATGTATTAGGTGCTAGAGCTCGTAATTATCATGGAGCCTCCCTTCAGCTTACCCAAAAACAATTCCAACTCTAGAGACATTATGAAGAACTCAATAAAGGAGCTGGCTAGATTCAGGATGACACCCAACCGGATCTACTAGACGAAGATACTGTGGAAGGCGAATCAATACTTGGTCATTTTTGCATGTCGATTGTATGGCCAAGAAAGCATGGAAACCTTTCCATAGAGTTGGGTGATCTCGCTGGATCAATTGGCTAGAGAGGGCAAACCATACAACTGGTCTGGCATGTTGGCTCATCAACTGAAGGAATAGGTAACGAGGGCTCGACAGCTGCCCAGATGTATGCAAGCAAAAATCTACATGTTTGCCTACATCTTGGATGCAATCTGTGCCCGACAGGAGTTCCTGGGCTTGAAGTGGGGATGGTCACCGATATAGATTGTTGTTAACACTTATTGTAAGATGTTGTCTAAATGCAGCTTCAGAGGAGTTATCACATGGTTGTCCGATCATTTTGTCACCCCGTTTTACAAGTTGATATTCGAACAAGATCCACACTGCATGTCGTTGGCAGCAATGGAGGCACTGATAGACATAGTTGATTGGTATGCCTCACCATCCGACACCTTCATACGAATGTACAATGCTGAGAAGCCTCCGCATGTTCTACCGAAGTTTTCCTTGGACGTGCTCGTCATGTAGGAAGTAACATATCACATCTCGGCAGGATTGACAGTTAGGTTGCACTGGAAGAAGAAGGTACCTTGGCCCACTCTTCTGCTGCGCATTGGGTTATATGAGATCCAGAGTTTCAAGCATGTGGATGTCAAAGCAGAGCAAATGAAGAAGTATCCATTCGACTTCCAAAGTTACAATCTATATGACCCACATTGTCTTGTGAAAGATCACTTCACGAGAGTACATTTCAACTAGATCCACGAGGCATTTCATTGGGCAGAGGAGGACCCATGGAGATATTGCAACAATTTCTCCAGACCCAATGAACAAGTTGGCTTCACTATGGGATGGTTAGCGAAGCAACGTGAAGCAACATCCCAGAGAGCACCAGAAGTAGTAGTAGCAGTAGAGGTGAACATACCAGTGCATGACAAGGGCAAGAGAAAGATTGTCAATTGCATGGAGGAAGAACAAAACTAGAAGTTCCAAGCATATCCACTTGTGGAGAAAGCAACTTTGGACATAGAGGCAAAGAAGCATCATCGCGACAAATGGAACACACAAAGGCAGAGAGAGAAATGGAGAATGGAGGAAACAAAGAAAGAGTTGCATGAGTTGAAGGAGCAACTCTGAAAGGAACAAGAGTTGCACAAACAGGAGAGGGAAGCGCAGCAACAACAGGTACAACAAGGGGTGAAACATGTGCAGATGATGAAACAACGCTCGTACAGGTAATGGAATCATCAAAACAGCTGGCATCAGGTGAATAGGGTGAACCATCGCAGGAGCAGGTCTTTGCTCAGGAGATAGAGCAAGCACTTGAATAGATGGATACATATATGGAGCAATAGGAGTTAGAGCAGGACATCGAACTCATGCCTCACCACCAGGAGGTCGACCCACCAGCTTCATCGCATCTAGAATATGAGCAAGTCCCAAGTGACCAAGGAGACACTGAGATCCTTGGATATCAGCTGGAAGGAGAGATGCACAACATCATTCGACGAGTCTCGACATAGAGTTGTACAATCCTGCAAAGTATCAAATTTGGAAGATCATACATCTCCCACGCAGTATGAGGAATATGTGATCGTATCTAACATGCACAAACATCCAGTAGCCTTGGTTGATTCCACTAGAGCATATGTTGAAGCCACTAGCTCAAGTGTTCACTTTCTGATAGCTAAAAATGAGCGAATGGCTAAGGAGCTACATACGACCAAGCAAGGAGGAGAGTTGGTGAAAGCGTCTGCTCGAGCTGAACTGAAGAAGGCAATACTAGATGAAGTATTGTCCCTTGACACAATTATGCGGGTGTTGAATTCCAAGTTTGGTACCATGCATAAGGCAGTCGTCCATCTCAATAGATGGCATCAACGATGTGCTAGAAGAGCATGTATCTTGTCGAACGTGCATACTGATGTTGATTACATGCAAACGTGGACGATGATATACAAGGGAGCCCTGCTTCACTTGCCTAATATGATGAAGCCCAGAGCGGTCAAGATGAAGCCACACTTCTAGAGTCATATCCAGAACTATGAGGAGCTCCCACAACTCATCACTAGTCTACAGGCTTCCCATGCACGTGTATTCAAGAGTATGGATATTGTGGTGCGCATACATGCGATCCCATCTATTGGGACTCTCACCCAGGTGAAGACAAAGGCATAGGTCTGACTGGAGCTTGACTCGTACTTTGATGAGTTGATGCGCATAGCCACCAACCCAGACTTGTCGATCAATGCAAACACCATGCACAAGTATGTTGTTGGTCTAGCCGCATTGAAGACAATGTTGTGCATGCTTTCAGCCGAGTTGGATAGAGGAGCTCTAGCAGTGTACCCGAATGCTATGGAGGCAAGAGTCAGGTTTCAGAAAGCTGTCACATTGGAGTACACGGACACCATCATAGACTAAAGATCTTGGCATCAGTACGCTATTGTTGATCATCACGAGGATGTTGAAGAGTTGGACTTCCCACGGTTGTCCAAGTCATAGTGATGCCTTGCATGGCTTGCTGAAGCCGTTTTGTCTCACATGGGTACATGTGCATTGTAATGTAACATCTTGTCAAGTGTAAGTTCGAGTGTCAATAGTTGGATGTAACAATCATAGAGTAAATTAAGAGTCATGAGGGTAGATGAACTGTCACAAAAGGGAATGTCAAGGGTCACCCCACCCTTTGCTATAAATAGTCCTTCATAACTCATTGTAAGGGCTTTTTGGTTAGCTAATCTTCCGATAGGACTATCTTAGAGAGAGCTTGGACAATATTGTAACGAGCCTTGGCTTCTCCACTGCGCAGAGCTAATAAATCTCTTTGGAGGAGCAAGGGTTGTGGCTGTAACATTCCGCTGTTGAAACTAGTGGTTGGCCATGGATGTATTGTATGACTGGAACTTACACTTCTTAATATAACAAGATCCAACATGTTTCATGCATATGTTGTATTGTATTTCAGCTATCTGTTTACTCTAAATGATATATGTATTTGTTTGCTTA
>APFE030191828.1:152436-174432 GCA_000404065.3 Pinus taeda
TCTTGCACTCTTCTCCCTCTGCGATGTTTTTCGAATGCCGAATCTGTTACCATCACGAGGGAGTTTTCGATCACTTTTCCACTTACACGTATGATGGTGAAGGTGAAGTGGTCTGGCCTGAGTTTTTGCGTGACTTTCTTTCCACGCTTCATGAGGAAGATGGATGTTCTGACGAACATGCCAGTTTTTTTCTTGCATACACAATTCGTGGATCTCCACATCGATGGTTCTGCAGCCTGTTGGCTGATAGCATGCACTCACTTGAACATTTATGTGATCTCATTGAAGACACTTTTTATCATTTTGATCTAGACCATCTTGACCAGAAACTGTTACAACAACGGAAGGCTCCGCATGAATCTCATATGGATTTTTGGCAGCGCTTCCGTGATTTGTAGTTTCAAGCTCCAAAGAGCGAGATGAAATTTTTCTATCTTTGGGACCGATTCGAGTATTGCATTAAGAAATATGCTCATCCCAAGAAGAAGTTTGAAATCAAGCCTCGCTCAGTATTCTTCAGTGATGGAGCTGCGCAATCATAGACGGATGCAGTCACTGTCCCAAGTGGTTGTCCATCGTCCCCGCATCAAATAGCTCCGCCACTGTAGAGTGATGCAAGAGATCATGCTCACACCTCTGTTCAACTATCACATCCTCCCAACATCACTTCGCTTAATTTTCACATAGATTTGTTATGAGTCCATCGAGTTGTCATATGCATTTTGTTCCACAACCTCCATCTTTGTACTCGGCTAATCCTCCAGATGACACTGTCTTGTGTTCTTCCATTCCGAACTCTACACTTGTTTTGAACGAGGAACAAGCCATTGATGGAGTTGGTGTTACACAACCAACATGCACTATCATTCATGAAGAGTATGACTGGGAGCTTGAGCATCAACACGTGGCGAAGGATGACTCCCTTCTGTCTGAGCCTCCTCCATTCTTTCCTGGCATTTTTGGTGAAACTGCCATCCATGATTTCGCATGTGTATCTTCATCCACGGATGCACCCATTGTTGATCACTCGCAGGACACAACGGATGTTATTCCATCATCCGACAACGGAGAGGATAAGTCATTCATTGAAAATCCACTTGATCTTTCATCTTCCTTTTTCGGAAATACAAAGGATGAATTTGTTTGCTTCTCATCTACCCCTCTGTTTGATTCATCATATCATGAGGATACCGATGAAAACATTGATTTTTCTGGTCGTGGCTATCGTGATCCATTTACTCCCATATTCGATCACGATCATGATTTTATCGCAGTCGATTTTTCGAAGCCATTGGTTTATGATGATCTCTCTGACGATGAAGTCAAAACACCCAAGATTGTCAAGGCACTTCAGCCCGAGCTGATGGTTATGTCAGGCCCTCACTCTCTTGGGGTTAGTTTCACTTTCGATTAGGAAATTGTTCACTCGCCCGAGGCTCCTCATCACTCATCTGTATACATTGAAGATCAATCTCACACATAGATCATGCTTCCTCCACTCGAACTGCATGATCCCATTGCTCATGCATTGGAGGAATCTTACATTGCAAGCACATGTGCACAATGCAAGTTGTCTTTGTTTCTTTCATTTTCTTGCATGTCAAGGTCATGAGTATGCGTATGCTTCAAAGCTGCACGCAGTTTCACACAACACCATGATAAGTCCATGGACCACATGTCATGCACTTACAATCACTTATGTCCTGTGGGAACTTTTAAACATGAAGTGTGTTTGTCTTCGTTGTTATATCTTTCTTGTTTGCTGGTTCACACAATCGGGTTGCTCGAGGACCAAGCCGTCACCAATATGGGTCAACCAATGCGTCGGTGGCTGCATTGGAAATATCACTTCACGTGATTAGGCCCATGCACCATTAGCTTAGGAGTAGGAGTAGTTTTTCTTTTAGTTGTTTGCTTGCATGCTTGTTTGCTTACCTACTTCGTTTATTTGTTTGCTTACTTTGCTTTTGCATTTGCTTCTACTTATGCTTTGCTTTGTTGTTATTTGCTTGTTGTTCATAGGTTAGTTTCGCATGAAACCATGTATGACTCTTGAGACAAGCTGGGTAAAGTAAAAGAGGTATTGTACTGCTATCACTACTTGGTTATCTATCATCCTGCCTCTATGTGATGAACTTGTTACCTTTAGTCCGTGATACGTCAAAGGAAAATATGTACTGTTCTAAGTGAACCTTGTTGAAAACACAATGCCTGCGCGCTGTTTTTGGGTTAACCCTTGTCAACTCAGTCAAGTAGAGTAAGGTGAGGGGAAAACCTTAACAAGCACGTCAGAGGTATATAATAAACTACTTGTCTTAAGGAACAACCTCTTCTGCTCTCAATAAGTCGGGATCCCTCTTCTGCCTCTGAAATGAATAAGTGTTATGCACAGTTATGAAAGAAAAAAAATGAAAAGTGAAAAATAAAAAAATGAAAAATGAATAAGGTGAAAGAAGAGAAAGGCTTCCTACGTAGAGATGTGATGCAAGTAACTCCGTTGGGGAACTGAGCAGGATCACTGTAGCAGAATGATGCTTGTGTTCCTGCATGACTCCACCGAGATACAGTCCAGGCCTACTGGCAGCGAAGCAACACTAGAGATGAAACTAAGACTCTGACCACTATATTGTTTGTGCACCAATATACCCCTCAACCCCAATCAAAACAACTGTGTTGATTTGGCTTTGAATGTGTGTCAATTGACCAAGATATTGGCAGATGCTACATCTTACAATTAGGCTAGTGTGAAACCAAGATGAACTAAGCACTGAACAATACTTTCGGAGGTGTTAGACTTGTTTTTCACGAACAAGGTCCATTCAGAGAACTGGAGTTCTACCAGTGTGTTGCCAAGTGTTGTAGCGTCTACAACCACCCTCCAAATTTCTTCCTTAGCTTCATTTTGGAGCCTCCCTACCAACCTTTCACAACAACATTTCTTGCTTCGCCAAGTACACAAGCTTCAGTGATTTTCTTGCAGAAGCACAGTTGTCTATCCAAGCTTGATGCATTCCTCTCACCAACTATTTCTTCGGACTTTGTCCAGTTGTAGGCTGAGCAGCTCCCTCGAGAAATTGTGCAATTCTAGAGGGCAACCATCCTTCCCTCTAGACATTGCACAATGCAGTGTAGCCTGCTAGGCTCCAAAATTGTGCAATTATGTGAGTCAAGCTTCATTCAGAAAATTGCGTAATTCCTCTCAGCAGGGTTGCTCAGCCCATGAATTGCACAATCATGGGCAACAGTCAGCTGCTCTGCCCAAAAATTGTGCAAATCTCCTGGGCAACCAACCCAGCTCCCTTCTAGAAATGCCCATTTTCTCCCAATAGTTGAGCAGGCTCTTGCATGTGCAGTTGGTTTCACCAGTTCCATTCGGGACCAAGGAAACTTGACTTGCATGCATGGGCTGCTTTTTCCCAAAAAGAAAAAGCAACATGCAAAAAGCATCCCTAGATTTTAGGGAGCTATTTTTAGTAGCTGGATGTTACATGCAAAGATCATTTTAGAATATTTCCTCCAAGTGTCGCTTTTTCCTAGATTTATGGCATGCACGTCATGAGCTTCAATCTTATTTATTCAACGCTTCAGAGCTAATTTCTTCACATCGATCTTGGAGCTCTAACATCTCACAACACATCCATGACTCTTCGACACATCCAGCTCAGCTATTCACGAGTAAGTGGTCTCAACTTGTCTTTTGCAGCATTTTTGTCGCTTTCTGTGTTTTCGCTTGTGTGAATGTTGTTTGCTTGATTTCTTTGAATGCTTACTATCGTTTACATGCATACTAGCTTGTGCTAGCACCGTTTTAGTTTTTGTTACTATCTCACTATTGTCGCATGCATGAAATTGTTTTGCATGAACGGTCATCCATTCTGTGACTCACTTCACCCACATGCATGATGTTTTGTTTTTTGAATCCTTCCTTCATTGATTGCATGCATGATCATTTGCTTCTGCTTACACTTAGTATCACCATGCATTCACTTTCACATTTGCTTTCAGTTGCCCATTGGCGGGTTTGGGCAGCCTTGGCCCAGACTTTGCCTCACCAAGACAACATTGCACAATCCTGAGAGGGAAGGCTTTGTCTTCCCCTCAGGAAATGTGCATTTTTGTCCAACAACTATTACCCAGGCCTGCTTTGTGCAATTATAAGGGACAATGACTGCTGGCCCAAAAAAATGTGCAATGTAGTCACTGAACCTGCAACCATTGCCAGCTGAATTGTGCATTGCATAATTCCAGTAGTCAGTAGTCAACCTGGATTACGCATTTCACTCCAAAAGTTAGTCACACCTCCCAAATAGCCCAGACTACTTTTGTGCAAGTCACGTAGCCAGTCTCCCAGAAGAAATTGTGTAATCCTTTCCATTGTTTCCCTAGGTACGTATTATGTCGTTCCTCCAATTTGCTTTGGTTTTTCCCTGATAGATTTCTTTCCATGCATGTCGCTTTGTCTCCACATCTAGTAGGTGTTCATCCACCTCTTAATAGTTCAAGATCAATGGCCTCTAAGAGAGCAGGATCAAAGGACATTGACGGAAGTTCAACTTGAGCAGCAGTTGAGTGAGTGTCCGCAAGTCTACCGATCTATGAAGACACCAAGCTGATTCTAGACAAGGACATCAAACTGAAATTGTAAGAGGTCAATGATGCATTTGCAAGCACATTTGGGGAAGACCTCGAAGACCACCAGGTATACATGAACATTCATAAGTCTAGCTTGTACCAGATTGCATGCAGATACCCTGTGTTCCCAGGCACAGACATGATACATTGGATCATCTCGCACACTGATCCCGAGATGATGACCTTGAGCAATGTCAGTGGGATGAAGATTGCAACCTTTAGGGAACAGGATTATGATGAGATGTATCAGATGTCAGAGCCCGTAACTATCATGGAGACTCCCTTCATCTTACCCAGAAATAATGCCAACTCTAGAGACATTCTGAAGAACTGGGTAAAGGAGCCAACTAGATTCAGGATAACACCCAACCATATCTACAAGATGAAGATACTACAAAAGGCGTATCAATACTTGGTCATTTTTGCATGTCAACTGTATGGCCAAGAAAGCACAGAAACCTTCCCACAGAGTTGGGTGATCACGCTGGACCAACTTGACAGAGAGGGAAAACCATGCAATTGTTCTGGCATACTACTGTGAACACTTATTGTAAGATGTTGTCTGAATGCAGCTTCAGAGGAGTTATCACATGACTGTCTGATCATTTTGTCACCCCGGTTTACAAGATGATATTCGAACAGGATCCACCCTGCATGTCAATGACAACAATGGAGGCGCTGATAGACATAGCTTATTTGTATGCCTCAACGTCAGCACCTTCATACGAATGTACAGTGCTGAGAAGCCTTCGCATGTTCTACCGAAGTTTGCCTTGGACATGCCCCTCATGCAGGAAGTAGCGTATCACATCTTGGCAGGATGGACATCTTGGTTGCACTGGAAGAAGAAGGCACCTTGACTCGCTCTTTCCTGTGCATTGGGTTATATGAGATCCAGAGTTTCAAGCATGCAGATGTCGAAGCAGAATAGATGAAGAAGTATCCATTCGACCTCCAAAGTTACAATCCATATGACCCACATTGTCTTGTGAAAGATCACTGCACGAGAGTACAGTTCAACTAGATCCATGTGGCATTTCATTGGGTGAAGGAGGACCCATGGAGCTATTGCTACAGTTTCTCTAGACCCAATGAGCAGGTTGGCTTAGCTGTGGGATGGTTAGCGAAGCAACGTGAAGTAGCATCCCAGAGAGCACCAAAAGCAGTAGCAACAGTAGAGGTGAACATACCAGTGCATGACAAGAGCAAGAGAAAGATTGTCAATCGCATGGAGGAAGAGAAAAGTTGAAAGTTCCGAGAATATCCACTTGTGGAGAAATCAGCTTTGGCCATAGAGGTGAAGAGGTAATAGTGCAACAAGCGAAACACGTAAAGGCATAGAGAGAAACATAGAATGGAGGAAACCGAGAAGGAGTTGCATGAGTTGAAGGAGCAACTCCGAAAGGAACAGGAGCTGTGCAAATAGGAGAGGGAAGCGTAGCAGCAACAGGTACAACAGGGGGCGCAACAACGGCCGTATAGGTAGTGGACTCATTAGAATAGCTGGCATCAGGTGAACAGGGTGAACCATTGTAGGAGCAGGACTTCACTTAGGAGATAGAGCAAGCACTTGAACAGATGGATACAAACATGAAGCAACATGAGTTAGAGCAGGAAATCGACCTCATGCCTCACCACCCAAAGGTCGACCCACCAGATCCTTTGCATCCAAATGATGAGCAAGTCCCAAGTGACCAAGGAGACACTGAGATCCTTGGAGATCAATCGGAAGGAGAGATGCACAACATCTCATTCGATGAGTCTTAACATAGAGTTGTGCATTCTCGCAGAGTGTCAACTTCGAAAGATCATACATCTCCTACGCAGTATGAGGAACGAGCGATCATGTCTGACATGCACAAACATCAAACAACCTTGGATGATGGCACTAGATCATATGCCGAAGCCACTAGCTCAAGTGTTCGCTTTTTGATAGTTGAGAATGAGCGAATGGCTAAGGAGCTACAGATGGCCAAGCAAGGAGGAGAGTTGGTGACAGCGTCCGCCTGAGCAGAACTGAAGAAGGCAATACTAGATGAAGTATTTTCCCTTGACACAGTTATGCAGGCATTGTATTCCAAGCTTGGTACCATGCATAAGGCATTCGTCCATCTCAATGGATGGCAACAACGGAGTGCTAGAAGAGCACGTATCTTGTCGAACGTGCATGCTGATGTTGATTACACACAAATGTGGATGATGAGATACAAGGGAGCCCCACTTCACTTGCCTAGGATGATGAAGCCCAAAACGGTCGAGCTGAAGGCATGCATTTGAAGTCAGATCCAGAACTATGAAGAGCTCCCACAGCTCATCACTAGTTTACAGGCTTCCCATGCATGTGTATTTAAGAGTATGGATGTCGTGATGCACACACATGCGATTCCATCTATTAGGACTCTCACCCAGGTGAAGACAAAGGCACAAGTCCGACTAGAGCTTGACTCATACTTTGATGAGTTGATGCGCATAGCCACCAGACCAGACTTGTTAATCAATGCAGACACCATGCACAAGTATGTTGCTGGTCCGACCACATTAAAGACAATGATGTGCATGCTTTCAGTGGAGTTGGATAGAGGAGCCTGAGCAGTGTACCTGGATGCTATGGAGATAAGAGTCAGGTTTCAAAAAGATGTCACCTTGGAGTACACAAACGCCATCGCGGACTACCAATCTTGGCATCAGTATGCTATTGTTGCTCATCGCGAGGATGTTGAAGAGTTGGACTTCCCACGGTTATCCAAGTCATAGTGATGTCTTGCATGGCTTGCTCAAGCCATTTTGTCTCACATGTGTACATGTGCATTGTAATGTAACATCTTGTCAAGTGTAAGTTCGAGTGTCGACAGTTGGATGTAATAGTCATAGAGTAGATGAAGAGTCATGAGGGTAGATGAACTGTCACAAAGGGGAATGTCAAGGGTCACCCCATCCTTTGCTATAAATAGTCCCTAATAACTCATTTTAAAGGTTTTTTGGTCAGCCAAGCATCCAATAAGACTATCTTAGAGAGAGCTTGGATGGTATTGTAACGAGCCTTGGCTTCCCCACTACGCAGAGCTAGTACATCTCTTTAGATGAGGATCGGTTGTGGTTGTAACGTTCCGTTGTCAAAACTAGTGGTTGGACATGGATTTATTGTATGATTGGAACTTACACTTCTTAATATAACAAGAGCCAACACTTTTCATGCATATGTTGTATTATATTTCAGCTATTTGTTTACTGTAAATGATATATGTATTTCTTTGCTTACGCATGCATGTATAGCTATTTCTATGTATGTATGTATGAATCTTTCTGAAATGTGATGTTGGTTTAACCATCACTTTGGATTGCTACTAACTTGCCTTCCATGTTGTGATGCATCTTTGCTCGCGTGTTCCCTTCTTAACTCCATGCTATCACAAGTCTCCAAGGGGCGCGCTCATCTCAACCCCCCATGTGTTAGAACCTCTCATGCACCTTCCTTGGCTTACTGCACATGTCACACCCTTGCTACCAACAGAGTTATCTTACTTGTCTCTATGAGAAATCGCAGTCAAAGCATTATCGTACGACCCACTACTGGGACTCCTACACCAAACGGTCTGAGGTCTAATTGGGACTTCTTACCGGGGAGATCCCCTGACATGTTGGTGGGTCTAGCGTCGTCAACACTATTCAAAATTGAGAAGCATTAAGTAAGATATAAAATCTACCAACTTACAAAATACCAACAAGTTGCTTTAAGTAATGTGGTTTCTTGAAGAAAAATGATAAATCAATATATGCTTACAAATAATAGTCAATAATATTGTTCCCAATAATATATTTAATAAACTTAAGAGCCACTTGGGCTAACTTGAGTGGTTGAGTTTTGTGAATTACAAGTAGGAGTTTATGGGATCAAGTCTTTAAGCTGATTACTTATATAGATATAATTTAGCCTCACTTAATGTTTTAGTTAAACTAAATTTTTATTTATTTTTGACTTGGAATGAAAGTGGAAACTCTGAGCCTACTTCTTCACATTTTGGTACTTCTCCACATTGCATGGATGGTAAAATATTTATGGTAAACCATCAGCTTTGATTACGGATTTCGCCCCAAGGGAATCAAAGAGAGTTGAACCATGATCATCAACATCTAGCAACAATATCAAAGAAATTCACATCTAGCTCCAAATCACTTAAACTAATGCTTGGAACTCCTTGTTAAACTAAATTACCAAAACTATAATCTCAATTTTCTCCAAACATTTTTCGAACATTATAAAAAAAATACCAAAATTATAATTTTCTAATTTATTCTATACTTTTCTCAAAATATTAAAAAAATCTAATGAAAAAAAAACACAATCTTAAAATAACAATAATAATAATAATCCTTAAATATTACATATAAATTTTATTCATATATAATATTATCACTATAAAACAACACTTTGCCTAATTAATCTTAAAACAAAACTTCATTCCAAAGTGTCGTTGAAATAACAATATTATCAATTATTATGTCATTGTAAGTGACATCTAGTATCTGGTTTAAGCCATTAATTTGCATGTATAAAGATAACAATTTAAAATTACAAAGTCAACCTTAGTTTTATTATAAATTTTTAGGTTGGCATCATCTCGTTGGTGCATGCCTGCTCCAATGGTCGAGGGATGATGTCGACACAATTAATTCTTCACAAACGTATTCTCTAATTAAGGTTAGACCCTCGGTCTATTAGGAGACTTGGTAAAAAAATAAAAGTCAGTTCTATGGGTGGAATTGCTCGGATTCTATATTGTAAGAGATTGCTACAATGCTGGGCTTTTCAGTTCAAATAAATTAGAAGTCATTTAAATATCTCGACATCCCAATTTCTTTAAGTTCATCCTCAAGGGAAGATATCCTGCAAAAATTCAAGAATAATAAACAAGGATGGGGTGCGAGGTGGCTTAACTTAGCTCATTTTATGAAACCAACTCATAGAAAAGATAGATCAACGACTTAAAAGTTATCTGCTTTGAGGGGAAACCACCTTTACATTACATAAATGAACAATTCTCAGATGATAAAAAAAACAAGACCTCTATTAGGTCCCTATAATACTAGTGTATTCCCTTATTATTATTGTCATTGTAGCCCCTTATTGTTATTGTTGTGCCCAGGTTGTCCCCATATTGTTATTATTGTGCCCCATAGAAGCCCACTATTGTTATTGTTGTGCGCTTACATTATTATTGTTATGTCGGCTCTGATTATATTATGATCCCTTAGACTCCTATATATAGGAAGGAGATATTGTCATTTGTATCATCCATGAATTGTTCATTTGTGTAATGTAAAGGAGGTTACCCCCTTGAAGACACTACTTTTGACGTCATTGATCTAGGTCATGTTAGTGTCAGTGTCTTCACACTACCATCATTGATCAAAATCTATTCTTTTACATTTCATAGTAGGAGTCCCATACTGATGAGTTTGAATTCCATTAGGTCATGGATTCACTGATGGTAGGGTTTTCTTCAAATTTTTCCCTCATGATCTATACTTGTTGATCCTCTTTCATATATTTCGGTCATGGCTCATGTTCACTTTGCTATTCATTTCATTAGGTCTTAATGTTTGGTCTCATTAGGTTTTAGGGTCCCACCATGGTCAAATCCAATAATTACATGCCAATAATGACCAGCAAGGACATGAGGAGGCTAATAATGATTAGCAAAGCCCTAATTTATCATTTTAAAAGCTTATTGTAGTTTTCACCTCAAAACTTGTTTTGGGGTGAAAACAGGGTATTTTGTTTTTATCTTCATTTATTATGTAATTTTATGTTTCCATATGTAATATTGGTTCTGAGATGCTCCTAAGCATTTGATGATGTTGCCAAGCACCTGCCATTGCAAAAATCAAGTCATCATGAGCACCAATTCACTTGCAAAAGCAAAAGAGAAACAAGCACTAAAACCCTAAATTCCTCTCCCACTTAGCTAGGGTTGGCTATGGTATCAGAGATATCTAAGTAGAGGAGGCATAAGGGATATCAGAAGGTATGAGGACATTTCATATCATCAAACATTAGGTCTCCGTCATTTGTCGAGAAGTCATTCCAAGGAACAAGCCATTCACCACACATAAGGGATGGTTTTTCTTCAAATTGTGTTTCTAAGAAAGAGGTTTTTGTCCATCATTGACCCAAGAATAAAAACCTCTTTCAGTTTTTACATAGGTTTCATGGTTTTGGAGAAATGTCAAAAACATCATTTGCCTCAGGAGGGTTAATGCACCTCTGGAGTGACCTTGGTAAAATCAATTTTTCTCCTAGATGGATTGACCAAATGACTTTCTTGATGAGCCAAATGATAATTAGACACAAAAATATTTCCAATGAGCTATCATGAGCTCAATTTGGAGTTGAGGAAGACCTTCAAACGTTGACTGCAACAACACTATGAATTTTGGCAGCCTCATTCTGCACATTTTGACCAGTCTTGGAGATTGAGCTTTTTACAGGCCAAATGAACTCCAAATTGAAAAATTCAAGATGTTCTGGAAAGTAGACTCGACAAGATTTCAAAGGAGCTATCCCATGCCCAATTTGGACACCGGGAAGGCCTCCAAAAGTTTCCTGAAAAAGGCATTGCGCTTCTGGAAAGTGGCGTTGCACTCCTAGCCTGGCGTCGCGCTCCTGGAGTTTCTGCCCAATGTTAAATTACACGAGTGCTGCGCTTCTGAGCTGACGTTGTGCTTCTGTAGGTGATGTTGTGCTTTGAACAACAAAGCCTAAAAACACTTCACGCTACCAAAATTCATCAAATTTCCTTCAATTTTCCCTTTTGACAAGTAAGTATCATCATGTCTCTTGTTGTTCAAGGTGTTCATGTCAAGATTTTCTTGGTTTTTCATCTTTGAAATTAAAACCCTAATTTATATGGTAAACCCTAGTTTTCCTACCAATCATTCATAAGCTAAAACCCTCATACCCACTATTTCTATCCTATCCTATCATTTACTTGTCACTCCCCAAACCCCCTCACTCATACATTTTTGCCCACACTCTCATTTACACCCATTCCTCCAAACCATTACCCATAGCACCATGCCCATCATGGAGTAGAGATCATTGATTTAGAAAATCAAAATGAAACTTCAGCTCAAAACATGCTTATGAGGAAAAGGATGCACATATTCAAAGGTTGATGGACAAACTAGCAAGAGCTAAATATATCATCACATATTTAGAACATGAGAACAAACAGTTGAATGATAAACAGGGCCTCATGGGGCTTGAAATTCTAAAACTAAAGAAGCAAAGTGACAAGGATGCTCATGTCACTTTGACTCCCATTGAGCAAGAATTTGGACACGATCGGGAAACTTGGTTTGAAAGGGTTAACATGCATCTTGAAGGATTAATTGAGAAGGCCAACAAGGACAAGAAAATGTGCCGGCACATGGCATATCACTACATGACCCGCAACAAAATCTGTAACAAGAGGATTAGAAAATTGAAGGCAAGGCTAAGGAGAGCTTTGGAGGGAAAAACAAAGCAAGATAGATTGAGAATGTTGGCTAAAGCCTCCCTAGTCCATCAAAGCAGTTGATGGTGGTGTCCCATGCCAAATTTGGGCAAATTTTGAAGATTTTTTTCATTTTTGCAATTTTGAAATTTTTAACACAGGAAATTTGCCCAGAAGTGCAATGCCACCGACGCTGCGCTTTTTCCTGGAGCATCAGATGGAGAAAAGGTTTGCATATTTGGATTTAGGATGATGAGGACATGCACCTTGGCAAGTTTCAGAAGTTTTGGAGCAGATTTGGTCCACCAAAAGGTCCAAAAACTACTAAAAAGTGACCTCTCTGCCTCTTTTTGGACACACAAAAGTAGTCTTGGGAGATTCAAGTTTTGAGGGTGAAAATGACCTCCAAATTCCAAAATTCCAAGTGTTACAGAAACTAGACTTGAAGAAATTTCCAATGAGCTATCATGGTCTCAATTTGGCTAAGGGGAATTCCTCCAAAAGTAGGTGGAAATCAGCACTTGACTTTTGACCAGTTTGCCCAGAAAATCAAAATTTCGCCTGTTTTGATTGTAAATTTGTTTTCTCTCTCCTCATGGATGATTTCATTGATGTAATTGATGACATGGCATGTAAATGTAATGGCCAAATAGTGTTATAATGTAGATTAATTAGCTAGAGGTGGTTTTGAGGTAAATGAATCAGTTTCCCCTTTTTTAGAGGCAAGTTGTTTGATTGCCTATATTCCAGTTCTCTGTTTGGAAATGGTCGAAACAACCCCTCTTCTCATGGCTTCGACCCCTGAAGGTTAGGATGAGTAGGTTAGATGTCTATATTATGTGTTTTCTTGGTCATTTGGTGGGGTTGGATTCACCTGAATTCTCTGAGCTTTATTGTACATCATTGTAAGCAGTTTGGCAAAGAAATTAATAAGAGTTGCAGCTATTTTTATGGGATACCTGTGGTATGGTGCTTTTACATAGTTTTTTCTTTTTTTATTAGTTGTTTACATGTTTTATGCGTGCCATCATCTATTTCACTACTTCTAACTGAATGATATCAAGATAGATAGGTAGAATTCATTGTTTGCAATGCTCTACCTTGGGAAACCATTCAATATTCTATGTTTTCTGCTGTTTGAGAAGGATACATGATTGTTACAAGCCCTCCTCATCTCCTCATCAGTCTTACACATCTCACCTCACTCAATTTCAAGTGTAAAAGCCTATACCTACCATGCCGCATAAAACACCCTATATTTTGACCTAATTTCCCATACCCAAATTGCCTAGCTCCATCTGATCCAGCAAAAAACCAACAAAATCAATCAAAACCCTTGAGCTAATATACCTAGCATAAAATCTTGTTCATGATTCAGTCATCTTGACTGAAATTCATAAGGAGAGAGCCCTCTCCCGTCTTGGTAGGGCTAGCTACTAGGTTAACCGTGGTTTGTGGTTACCTTAGAAACACCTTCCTTTAGCTTGAGGTCAATCTAGGCTCTAACATAGTGGTGACCATACTAGGGAACGTAGTGTTATGTTCCTTAGCAAAATGTACCATGTTCAGATTTGATTCTTGATGGTGGACAACAATCAGACATCGGAAGGTTGAAATCATTCACCTGACAACTCCAAATCAGTTTTGAGATCAGATCCAAGGACTCCATTGGAGGATGAAGCTGAACAACAAAAACATGAAAGGACAATATGGAAAGATCAAGTATTCAAGTTGGAATTTCATCCAATACATTGTGTTCTATGTTATAAATTATTTCTTCTCTTTTCCCGAGAATGTCAAGAAAGCTTTACAAAGTATATTGTATTTGGGAGAAGATCTTAGACCTGCATTTGATTATTTCCCTTTGAAGATTGAGAATACCAAATATTCACATGCCTAAGATCTTGATCAAGACCTTGAATCTTATGATGACCATCTTCAAACTGATGAGCCTCAAGAGACAAAGACTGATTCTACACCTTCTGTACATATTCGTATACCTTGTAAAATTCCAGATAGATACAAGCCTTTGATTTTACCTCCTATATCCCATGCTTTCACTAAAAATAATTACCTATATCTACCAAGAGTTGATGGTGACTGTAACAACATCACTGCTGAGAGACATGTACTTAATTTTGAGTCTTTTCTTGACCTTTTTAAAGTTGATGAAGAGGATATCAATATTAGGATTTTTGTTCTTTCTTTGCAAGGCAAAGCCAAGAGTTGGTTCAAAACCTTACCTGATGTGAGCATCTCAGATTTCCAACAGTTCGTCAAAGTTTTCCTCGACAAGTGGTGGTGGGCTCCAGTATTGCAGCAACAATGCTGCAACTCCTGGGACTCCCTTCTTTACTTTTATCAACCCGGTAGTTCATAACAAACTTGGAAGAGAAGGTGCTGTATGCACAAGTACTAGCTCTTGCTGCAACTGTCACTTGGTTAGCTAGCACAAGTCCACTAGGGGCTCAAGCCAACTTCTATGAGCTCTGAGAAGAGGCTGATTAACTGATGGATGGAAGCTAACTTGAAGGAAGCTAATCTATTTGCAGAAGGAAACTGAAAAGCTGAAAGCAAACGCAAACCCTAATTTTACCAGCTATCTCTACTGATGCAAGAAAGAGGGTGCAAGCTACTGGGAGAGATGCCATTGGCTTCTAAGAAGATGAGATGCATGTATCTAAGCTATGTCTATAGCAAAATATGAAAGAACCATCTTTTTGTATTTTTGAATAAGTTGACAGAATTAACTGTTTTTTACTTTGCAGAGGTGGATTAGAGAGAGGAAATGCTTGGAAGAGGTCGGGAAGGTTCAGAGAGGGCCTAAGGGGTCCCTAGCACCCTTCTTGAGAGTTTCACAGAGTTTGGCCTTCAAGAAACTGCTTTCGTGAGCTTCTACAGGAAGTTTGCAGGGGTTCTACAGGATGTATGGAATTTCTACAGGATGTCTGTAATTTTCTATAGGATGCTCAGAAATGGGATTTTGGAGCATGGATGGAGGGAAAAAGGGTTGGGCCCAACCCCAAGAGCTACAGGCTCCTATAAAAAACTTAGAGCTGATGCCAAATAGAACTACCTTTCATTATCCAAAAATAATCATCACAAGAAAGTTATACAACAGTAGCTACAAGAAAACGAGCTGAGAAAATGACAGCACTCTAGTGCAAAAAATACAACAGTTCCAAAAGTAAACTACGAAGGTTGAGGCCTTCTTATTTATACACTATGAGGGGCCTAGCAGCCCTCCTAAATTCAAGGGAATTGGCTGTTCCAACTGCTAGTAAATAATCACTCTTCCCAAAGCTGCTTGGCTGCCTTTAGGATTCATTTTGGTGGCCTGTTGAGCTCGAAGTTGAGGGTGGATATTTCAAGGAAAGGTCATTTAATGCCAGAGACAACCCCCCTACGAATCCTCACCTCAAGCTTGGCTATCACCTGTCCCATAATTGCTTGGTTTTGCTCCAAAACTTGTCCAAAAAACCTGAAATAACCACGTATTAGCCTCCCTAGTAGAGTGACCACCCTTATTCGTTCAAACAACATAAAAATAATAAAAAAACATGCATAATCAATGAAAAATGGAGGATTGAACAAGGACAATTAGGCAAAATGAGCCCAATAAGTTACCAAATTTGGGGCTCATCATCACCCCCCTACTAAATGGGTTGCTCATCCTCTGAGCAACTAGTCCAACTCATCGTCTTTGATAGTCTTGACCGCCTCCCTCACATCCCAGGCCTCTGAAGTGATATCTTCTTCACGGTCATGAAATCTTGCTTTGCTTTCCACTTCTTTCCATTGCTTGCGTTCCTCCTCTTCTCTGACTCCCTCTAACAACCCCAAAAGCAAGGGAGGACTGAATTTAAGGCCGATCCAGTTGGCCTGAAGATTCTGCATGGACTGTTTGTAGAGAGGCACTCTTGCCAAGGCCTCCCTCATCCTTGTGGGGGTGTGGTATTCTCTAATCTTTAAGCTGTGGGACAGTGAATTCCACCTTCGGGAGCAAGCATGAACATAGTTATGCCCCAACAGTCTCTCCATGTCCTCAAAATGGGCTATGGCTTGAGCTTGTCATCCCATGTAATCTGGTAGGGCCTGAGGGTCATTGGCCAAGTGCTGGTGGGCGGATATCAATGCTAAAGGATCCTCTGGTTCTGCTCTAATCAATAGTGGCTCATGTAGCTCTCTATTCATAATGTTTTGGACCTCTGCTGCTCTCTTTTCTTCATGATTTAGCCAAGAGGCCATGGCCATAAGTTGTACATCCCCTATTGCAGCGTTAGGGTCCCACAAGTTCATGTTGGGAAGGGCCAAGTTGTGTAGGTAAAACTCTGATAACTTGGCCTTGTCTTCGGATGAGCTGCTGTCACATAGAGCCATGAATTGAGAGTAGTTTTGAAATGGAGTGATACCTCTCTGTGTCAAAGTGTTGATCTAAAACTGCAACCACTGATCCCTAAGGTATAGGGCGTAGGATTTGGCTGGCTGCCTACATTGCATGCTTCCATCGCCCAACTGGCCATGCTGGCCAGTTGGGCCTCCTTTTCTTGTAGCTATTGTTTCAAAGACTGTATCTCCAGGCCTGCTTGCAATTCTTTTTCCTGTAGCTGATGATTCAGTGTCTCAATTTCAGCCTGCATCCCTTCCCTTCTCTGCTGTTCATCAGGTGTTTCATTGGCTGTTGTGGGCTCCTCCTGTTGCTGTTGTCCGCCCAAGGTGGGGGGCCTATCTTCCATAAGGTGTCGCAGTAACTGTAGCTACTGTTTGAGCAACTCATTTTCTTCCTGGAGCTTGGCCCGTTGGCTGCTTTCTATATGCCGTACCAAAGCCAATTCTTTCCTTGCCTCTTTGAGTTGTTCCTGCAAGGGACCTATATTTGCCACGCCCTTGGACTTGGCAATTTTCATCCAAGTGTGGGTCCTCACTCTCTCTTCCTCCAGTGCAAAGAAGAGCGGCATTGCAAATTTTTGGGGAATTATCCTTCCCGCCTCTAGCAAGTTGTAGTAAGAGCCCAGGTTGGGCTGGGGGCTTGGTTCCTCAATTTTCTCAATATTTTCCTCCTCCTGGGATGATGTAGCTACCTTCTCTTCCAACTCTTCGGTCTCTTTTAGCCTAGCCAATGTATCCTGTAGAATTGTCTCGGCATCCTATAGAGAGGCCTTTATGTCCAACATTTTCATCCTTTCTCTCCAGGTGGATTTCTTCGGGCTCCCCCATTCATAAGTGATGGATGCCTTGGAGGGAGACCTCTCCTTTTGTGTAGCTGGGGTGTTTACTATCGTTATTGGTTCTTTTGATGGTGGCTGGGGTCTGCCAGTCTTTATCCTCATGCTCCTTCTTGCCTTAAAATACATAGAAGGCTCCCTTTTTCTCTTCCCTTTTTGCTCTGGGGTTGTGCTTAAGGCAACCAGCACTACTGCTGCCTCCCTGGCCAAGATCCCAGGTGATTTTTCCTTTTTCTTCTCTGCCTCCATACTTCCTGTAGAAAGTCCTGTGCTGACTTTTTTCTGGCTTCCTGTAGAAACGATTTTCATTGTTTTGGCATGCTTGGCTAGGGGTGCCTTCTCTTTCAATTTTGTTGTGGTTTCCTTGGGTGTGCCCTCACTTTCTTGGACTTTTTCGGTCCTCTCTGCCTTGATTTTCAATCGTTTCTCCCTTGGTGTTTGTGCCTTTAATCCACCCACAGTTTTGGGCTCGGCAGCTTGGCCTTTCTCTTGTGTCTCTTCTTGTTCTTTCTGTGGTGGTCTGTCCTGGGTTTCCTTACCCTTGGATTTATTTTCGGCTTCAAGGTGTTTCCCTTCTTCACTGTTGGATGAGGTGAGTTCCTCGGCCAGAATTATTACATCATCATCTTTGGACATATTGCGGAAAATTTCCTAGGAGAGGGGGACAATGTAGGTATGGAGGCCATCCTCTACCAGAAGCTTGATGAGCCCATGATGGGCTAGCTGATCTGGTGTCCCTTCCTTCAGTTTTGTGCCACATTCAATCAATGATTGCAAGAGAAAATAGGGGATGCTTAGCTTCTTCTCTGGGGGTAGATCCAACCCATGTCTTAGTTCTTTTAGCAACCGGAAATGATAGCTGTAAACAATACTGAACCGTCCCTCACAGGTAATGTATTTCATAATTTGGAGACTGGCTTCACTCCACAGAGGATGTAAATTGGACCTCCTTACCCCATTCTTATCTTCTGCAAACTGTTCCTCTGGTAGGAAGAATTCTTTCTTGGCTTTTTGGCCTAGTCCTCTCTCCTCTTTGCTCCAGGGTATCCCCAATGGCAGGTCAGTGACTCGAATAATGAGCTCAGGGGTTAGTTTTAATTTTAACCCTCTGAAATTCACAGTGGCCAGTGTCTTTGATTTAGGCTGTAGAGACAGCAAGAATTCTTCTGTTATTGCATCGTCGTGTCCCTGAATTTTGTCACAAAATTCCATCTAGTTGGTATGGGTGAAGAGGTCCACTACTCTAGGGTGTTCACGCAATTTTCTGGAATTTGAGGGTTCCTTCCTAATAAACCCTCCTGGCATGGTGAGAGTACTCTGTTTTGGCTTGTGC
The DNA here is from genome assembly GCA_000404065.3 of Pinus taeda. Taxonomy (NCBI): domain Eukaryota; kingdom Viridiplantae; phylum Streptophyta; class Pinopsida; order Pinales; family Pinaceae; genus Pinus; species Pinus taeda. Next base: position 171,123 of record APFE030191828.1, read on the forward strand.
TCTGATTAGAAAGGGGTATTCTGTTTATGGTTTCCTCCCCTGAACTTTGAAGACAGTGTCCCTCAGGTGTTTGCACCAATTTCCTGGTTATAATGCTATTGGCCCAAAACTCGACTGTCAAAAGGGAATTAGACTTCCCACAGACAGAGTGCAGAGCTTAATTTTCATGCCCAGTATGCATTCAACCACATAAAAGTCACATTTTTGATGCACAGGTTAGCCCTCACAGTGGTTTATCGTTTCTATAGGAGGAATTTCTTAACAGGAACCGTGGAGGAGAATTTGATGCAAAACCAACTGAAAAATTACGTGTATCACACAGGCAAACTATTGTTCTTGACCCACAGGCAGAATTGCTTCTAATTCTCCTACTCCAGACAGTTTAATTCACCACCTTTCGAAATATCATGCATGGGAATGGTGTTTTCGAGCCTACCTCTCTTCGAAACTCCAATTTCGACGCAGGCAGTCCAGGTTTCTCTGCTCTGGGAGGCTATGTCGTGTTTCCTGTAGAGCTCCTTCCTGTAGAGAGCTTTGGCGGGTACTAGAGGACGTCACGGTGCTTCTAAACGAGCTTGGGACACAAGAGGATTTTGAAACGTGCTGAGAAGCTCGGGCTAACAAACTGCAGAGGAGGAGGACGCGTACTTTGCTGAAAACAGTTGCAAGTGTAAATGATAGTGGTTCATTGTGAGTTCTTCGGCCGAGCAATTTCGAATTACGGCGTAATTCTTGGCGAGGGGGTGAGGTTTCCAGGCCGATCCGTTAGCCAACGTCACGGTCATTATTCTCCTGCGTGTCTCTGGCTGCCATTACTTCCCCTCTGCCATTAACCGCCGCCACCATTGTCAGTCCGCCGATTTCCCGACTGGACACTTCCCACGTGTCGGTTGCACGTCTCTTTGGCATAACCAAGCTCGTTCGGATCCCACGAGGCCATTTGACTGACTGTGGGTGGCCAGTTGGCTGGCCACCGAATTCGTTCAATCCGCACCATTTCACAGACATGCAGTTTTCAGAGTATAGTCTATGCAATTTGACAAATAAGGTTAGACACTTACCTGTGTGGCCGTGGATGTGTTCTGCAGGCTTTGGGACGTGGAATGATGGCTTTGCTCACTGCTGCTTCGTGCACAGGCCTTGGAACTCCTTCTTTCATTGGCTGATGCTATATGCACGGCTTCGGGACCCGATCCTCTGGTCGTAAACGCTGCATGCACAGGTTCCGTCTGATTTCAGCTGTTGAGGAGGTGTTCACGTCCGAGCGGAGCTTGTTGCATGTTCCCTATGTTGACTTTAGCTGCTATTGACTCCATAGTATGTGCTCTAGACATATTAGCTACTATAGGATTCCTGTAGGACATCCTGTAGCTGCTTCTCCTCCTGGGATGCAGGCTAAACAAGCAGGGCTACATTCACTGATGAAGAGTCTAGGTGGAGCTTGAACGGGTAGAGTGTGTGAGCCTTTGTTGCTTGATTTTTTTTTATTTGAAATTTTCCTCTTTTTCTTTGCTGTCAACCTAAGAAAAATATGGTTTCTGAAATAACTGTGCAGGAACACACAACCACGTGGGTGACAGAGGTGTCAAGAGATGGAACAGGGCGCCACATGGTGTTGGATTGGATAGAGGTGTGGCCTTAGGTCTAACAAACTGATCCCAACGATCAGATTCCCTCTCAAACTTGAATTTGACTCGTCTGAAAGTTCTACAGGATGTTTCCTGTAGAAATTCAGGACTTCCTGTAGAAAAGCCTGTAGCTTCCTGTAGAAAGCCCAGAACTTCCTGTAGAAGGCCCAATCTCAACCCGAATGTGACCAAATCCTAGGAGAGGTGAGTGGCCATGGAGGGGTGTCTGAAGGGGTGTCCTTGAGCCTGGTACGGACCCCTGTGCTCATTTTGTGTGCCCTCTTTTCTTGCAATGTAGGATGTCCTACAACCTACAATTACTTCACAGAGATTAGTCCTGGTTTTTTTTTTTCTTTTTTTTTTTCTTATTCTTTTTTTTTTTCTCTTTTCTTTTAATGAGACAGCGAGGGCACCTCAAAGAGTTTTTACCCTCACTGTCTGCCTGGGCGCCTCAAAGAGGTTTTCACCCAAGGTCTTTTTTATCCAATTTTTTTATTCTTTTGGGACAGTTTGGGGCCTCCATGAGGTTTTCACCCTCACTGTTTGCCCTGGGCACCTAGAAGGTTTCATCCAAGATCTTTTTTTATATTATTTTTTTTTTTTATTTTTTTTTTTTTAATTTTAATTTTAATTTTTAATTTTATTTTTTAATTTTTATTTTAATTTTTTATTTATTTTTTTTTATTTTGGTTTTTTGTTTTGTTTTGTTTTGTTTTGTTTTTTTTTTTTTTATGATCAAAGTGTGGGTGGAATAGGGGCAGAGCCCTGCTCCACTACTAACATTGATTTTTCGAAAGTTTCAATGAACTCCTGCCTCAAAAGAGGTTTCCTGTAGATCTTCAACCGATGCCCATTGACAAGCATGGGGAGCTTTTTCATCAATGGTCCGGATAAGGACTGAGCCATTGTCATTACACTTTTCCACTGCATATGGTCCTAGCCATCTTGTCCTCAACTTTCCTTTGAAATCCTTGTATCTTGAGTCATACAGCAACGCCCAATCTCCCGGTTGGAATTGCTTTTCATTAAGGTGCTGGTCGTGCCATATCTTCCTCTGAAGTTGGACTACTTCTGAGTGGAGGAGGGCCTGCATTCTTTGTTCATCTAATCCATTCAGCTGCAGTAATCTTTCACGTTGAGCATGGCTAATATCTAGGTCCAGCTGAGCTGCCACCCTCAATGTGTTATACTCGAACTCTATGGACAACAAATCTTTCTTCCCGTAGACCAGCTCATAAGGTGTGAAACAGGTTGTAGTTTTCCAAGTGGTGTTGTAGGCCTAGGTGGCCTCAACTAGGCGATCTGCCCAATCCTTTCTGCTGCTGCTCACCACCTTAGTCAAAATCCCTTCCAACGCTCTATTAGTGACTTCCACCTGTCCATTTGCTTGGGGATGATATGGGGTGGAAGTCCTGTGCTTGATCTTGTGATGAGTGAGCAAATCTTCAATTAGGTTGGAGGTGAACTGGCTTCCTTGATCGGTGACTAACTCTCTTGGGTAGCCAAACTTGTAAAAGATGTTTTCCCTTAAGAACTCAGCCACTTTCTCTTCTGTCGCTGCCTTGATTGCTTTTGTTTCTGCCCACTTTATCAGGTAGTCAGTGAACACAATGATGTAAGACCTTTGCTTTGAAGGAGGGTTGATAGGTCCCACGAAATCCATGCCCCACTTCTCAAATGGC
>APFE030191830.1:0-38477 GCA_000404065.3 Pinus taeda
GGATGGGTGACCTCCTGGGAAGTCCTGGTTACCAGGTGCAAGCCCCGGAAGTGATGATTGATGCTATGTGATTCGTTCTCCACATTCACTAGTTTCAATCCCACTTCTTCACCCCTGTGAGCATCACCCGATGCAATGAGTGCTAAGTGAACTATTCAAAAATCATGAGAAATTAGTCAGTTACGACTACCTCTAATGGAAATGGTCATACGTTTGAATGACTTACTTAACGCAGTTGAATCCCAAAAATGATATCTAATATAATGCACTGCGTAATCCCCCATACTTAAATTCAAAAAGAGTCAAGGGATATCTACTTGAATGGTTCATGAGGCACAATACTTGCTAAGGTTTTGCAAATGGGGTAGCAAGCTAAGTGGGCTTGATTGTGGGGAAAAACTCCACAGTTAAGCGCGCTTGAGCCAGAGGAGATCTGGGATGTGTGACCTCCTGGGAGGTCCTGGTTACTGGATGCAAGCCCCGGAAGTGATGGTTGATGCTATGTGATTCATTCTCCACATTTCACTAGTTTCAATCCCACTTCTTCACCCCTGTGAGCATCACCCGATGCAATGAGTGCTAAGTGAACTATTCAAAAATCATGAGAAATTAGTCAGTTACGACTACCACTCATGGAAATGGTCATACGTTTGAATGACTTACTTAACGCAGTTGAATCCCAAAAATGATATCTAATATAATGCACTGCGTAACCCCCATACTTAAATTCAAAAAGAGTCAAGGGATCTCTACTTGAATGGTTCATGAGGCACAATACTTGCTAAGGTTTTGCAAATGGGGTAGCAAGCTAAGTGGGCTTGATTGTGGGGAAAAACTCAACAGTTAAGCGCGCTTGAGCCAGAGGAGTTCTGGGATGGGTGACCTCCTGGGAAGTCCTGGTTACCGGGTGCAAGCCCCGGAAGTGATGATTGATGCTATGTGATTCGTTCTCCACATTTCACTGGTTTCAATCCCACTTCTTCACCCCTGTGAGCATCACCCGATGCAATGAGTGCTAAGTGAACTATTCAAAAAATCATGAGAAATTAGTCAGTTACGACTACCTCTCATGGAAATGGTCATACATGAATGACTTACTTAACGCAGTTGAATCCCAAAATGATATCCACTATTTTATTATTATTCCTTCTCAAATTTGACCCAATCATGAAAAAAATAGATAAATCATTATTTATCCTATTTTTCTCTAAGAATAATTACTCACTAATTAATTATTATTCTTTGTTAAATTTGACTAAATCCCTTAAGAATAATTAAATAAATCCTTATTTGTTTATTATTCCTTAACTAATTCATTGAGATAATAAATAAATCATTTATTTATTTATTATTTCTAAATAAAAGTTTAAATACTTTTTCCCTCCTAAACAAATATAATAAAATATTCCAAGTGGTAATTCCAAGGATGGGATCAATAATATTTTATTATGCTCATTATTCAAGGATAACTCAATATTTTGTTATAAATAGGAGGGTTTTCCATTCATTATTCACTTTTTATTATTTTCATTGTTTCACTCACTGTTGTAACTCTGATTATTTTCATTGTCGCACACCATATTTTTGTTGGGTTTATGCATTATAGAGGAGAGAGACTCTACAGAAGATAAAGACATTTAACAATAGCCAAGAACCCATCCCATAGAGGGGGACTGGTAACATATATTTGTTCTCTTCACAGGTGTTATAATAAAATCATTCTCTACATATCTGGTTTCCATTGGATGTTTTGGGGTTATTACTCTTTATTTCACTCTTTAACTATGATTGCGGCATAGATCAGAATTTTGCCAGGTTTTGTTTCTATCAATAGTTGTAGATCTACAATGTTTAGCAATCATTTCTATCGTTGATATTTTTTGTCATCCACAATATTAGGTGGGTTCTTTTCGTACATCATTGAGAAGAAAAAACTACAACAAATTAGTGACTCCGCTATGTTTTATACTTAAGATCTAGAAACCTGGGTGGCCATTGGTTTTCAGCTTAAGGTTTCTTCTTTTTTCAATTCTATTAATGTTTCCTAGTGTTTTAACCCTAGATCTGATTAATTTATGACTTCTGTAAGCTTTCCAGTCATTTCCATAGGTCACAGGAACCAGTTGCGACAAAGGCGATACTTTTTTTTTAAATTTTCAGACTAGAAGTCTCAAAGAAAAAATCATAGTTTTCAGCCCAAAAGGTGCAATCTGGGCTCTAGAATGTAGCTTTCTACAAAAAAAGAGCAAATTCATCAAAACATAGGTTAGAACCTGCGATTTTTGGGTTTTATGGTTTTTCTAAGCTCTGTTTTTGGATTTTGATGAGAGTTGTCTCCTCGGTGTCTCACCTCTATCTCATCCCACTTAGGCCTTGATCCATTATGTTTTACTTGTCGAAGTTGAATTTAGCCTCCCTCAGGGCTTCTAGCACTTTCAGCCACATTTTCCAAATATGTAACCTTTTGTTTCATATCTGATAAGATAGGTTGCTACCATCCATAGTTTCACATTCAAACTTGTTTTTTGATGCATGATCATTTAGACCTAGTCAGCAATGTGATGGTGTGATCACATGTTGTGGCTAACAAAGGGTTGGAAGGCAAGAGATTAATTAATTTTATTAATTTGAATGTATGAGAGTGTTTATTTGTTGTCAAAATATGAGTAGAAAAGGGTATAAGTGACTGATTGATCCTCCCTACATGGAGATCAGGATAAACAGTTAGATTATCTGGTTTGAGTAGGATATGAGGGATTTGAATGCTTAAATTATCATTTTTTTGAGAAAAGAGTGGAGTAAAGAGATTCTTTAGGGAAGAATGAGATATTTCTAGATCTGAACTAAATGGGTTCATGAATCCGAATTTTGTATAAATTGTAATCTTTTGGAATGAGTGAGAGGTTAGGTTAGGTTATATTCAGATGGAATGATAGGATGGATGAGCGAGGGAAGAGATGAAACAGTCGAGTGCGACTATTCCTTCTACAAATAGTTATTAATATGAATACAATGTGGATTGTGTATTTCCTTGTGTAATTGAGTATTTAGTGTAATGGAGTAGGTAGAGTGTGTTACACAGAGGTTTGATAGTGTAGAGAGAGCTAAGTAGAAGACGGAATAGATCAGAGCATGAGACGTTCTATACACAATGTAAAGACGGTTATGAATAAAAGGGGTTTGCGTACAAAGCTTGTTTTGTGTGATATTTTGTATGTGATTGGTTTCATATACCATAGGTTAAATCCTCTGTAATTATAGTGGACAATTAAGAGCCTGGATATGCTTTTAGAAATGGTGGAGTATATAGTTTAGAGACTGATTAACTTGGCGGAAGCGATAAGTCTTAGTGGAACCTATTAAATTCATGAAGAGATCCCAAGTTGAATCAGGACCATTCATTGGCTGGTAGATCCAACGGTGATCAGTAACTACGCAGAGGTAGGGGGTGTACGGATGTCCAGATCATGGTCGAAGCCTCTCATTAAATCCAAGCCATCGATCTGAATTTCAACGCTTATGTCACAAGTCAACTACTGGGGTTGAGCGTTTGGTAATCCGCGTGCTAGTTGGAGTTCCGCATGCCATTGATATGATGGCCTCTTATATCTAACGGATATAAGGCCAATAAGTTATCGGGCTTTAATTCCAAAAATGGACCCAAACAATTATAAGCCAAGAGTTTATATTCCTTATTGGCTCCAATAGGGCGGTTAAACGTCGTGCATGGTCCCCGGGCAATATCGCTGCTAATCATTGGATCAAGTCTATTTTGATCGAACGGTGGAGGATCGGTGATTGGTTTCACATCGCAATATGTTTTCGCATCACAATATTCCAAGAGTGATGAACCTGGCCTTACGAAATTGTGATTTGCAACATGCGATGATTGGGTTAACCATCAACTATCGGATGAAAGGGTAAGATCAACGACGAAGAATATATCACGATAATATTTGTGGAAAGGTGGACCCGATAGGAATTGAACTGAGATTTACTTTATTTGGGTTTCGGTCTTCAGCATCTAAAGTGGGACCGGCATGTGTTGGTGGCTTCTGTATTATCCTACAGATTGGTGATTGATCGGGTTTTCATTAAAATAGACCAATGCACAGGCTTCCATTGTATACATGGGCATAACCCATAGGTCCACATGGGATTTTGTACAGAATGCTTGTGGTAGCTAGCATCATTTGTGGTATCAGAGCTAGACCAATGCTTTGTGGAGTTTGTTTGAAGGGCTGAACTTTATTCTCAACAAGTAGCTTTGATAAAGAAGCGAATGAAGCAATTTCAACAGAGAGACTATAAGGAAAAGTCTTGGAATGATCAGAAGAATATTGGGAATACCTGTCAGAATTCTTGATTAGAGGCAGTTTGATATTTTGTCAAAATTGTTGAAATCTAGGAACTACTACAAGATATTGCAAATCTGGTAAGAAAATTTATTTTGCGATTTTATAGAGATTTGTTTTAAATGTCTGAAGAACAACAAGGGAGTGAAATTTCAGAGGAGGAGATGTTTTTCTTTCAGGATAATGAAATTTCCATGTAAGTTGATTGAATGATTGGTTTGATTTAAAAGGCAAATTGAAGTAGAAGGTTTTGAATTTAAAGTCAAATAGGAGAGTGGATTGCGATGACTGAAATCATTTAAATGATTTGAAGAATTTTAAATGATTAGGGATTGCTTAAAGTATTGTTGAAGACAATGCTATTGATGGTTGAAAGAACAACTAAAAGAAGAACTAGTACAAGGAATGAATTTTGGGATTTGTAGAAGCAAGACATGATTTGCTTACAATAGATTATCAGAAGGAATTTGTAGTGTGTCATGAATTTGTAAATATAAGTGAATTTCAAATTGAATCTTAATTGTAAGATGAAAAATAGTTGCTGACTATATGGAGTCTTTTGAATGAAGAAGTTGAAATGAAATAGTGAACATATGAATCATTTGGAAAATATTTAACTAATGGAATTGGAATTAGTTTTAAGACATCTTTGAAGGAAAATTGGCAGGTTTGAAAGGTACTTTGATGTATCTTGAGATAATATTGTACATGTCAATGGAAGCAGTGAAATTTGCTGGAAGGAAGAATGAATTGTATCAACATCATAGCACATGAGCTATGTTAAAGAAGATGAAGCAAGGAGAACTCTCAGATGAGTAAAGGTGACAGTACCCAATAGTAAATGAAATTACTAAATGGAAGAAGGAAGTGAGTAATTGAATAGGTAGCAACCTAGAGCAAGGAGTGTTTAAGAGAAACTGAGAACAACTTCCAACTGCGGTTGGGTAGAAATTGTTGAAGCAGGTCCACAATTGTGATTGTGGTTAGATTTGTCTTAAAGATAAAAATTCCAGCAAGAGGAGTGTTGGGTAGAATTGTTAGTCAGTGAAAGGTTGGAGGAAAGAACCAATATATGCAGAAGGCTAAACTAAAAAAAGTTTGGTGAAGCACGAGGGAGACTTATTACAGATGAAAGAAAGGGCTAGTTGCAACTCACCAATGAACAAGGAAAGTTCACCAGAGGAAGAAATGGAATTGACTATTGATAGTCATATCAGGGGTACAGAGGAAAGTCACAGACAGAGGAAAATGAGTGCCAAAGTAGTTGGACTCAAAATAATGAGTAAAGAAGAAATGGACGTAGAGTTGGTTGAGATGAAGGCAAAACTTAGTCATTTGTAGAAGCTGGTATAGAAAGGAATCAGAGAAGATTTGAAACAAGGATTTTTTGTGGGGAAAAGAGTTAAGTAGCTTGTCAGAGAATTGTTTTCTATGAAATTAATACTCCGAACAGTTGAGGATTAAGGAGTAGAATACATTTGTGAACCAGAGAAAGAATCTCTCCTTGGGGAAGGAGATAGTGGTGACAGTGATGATAGTGACGAAGAGATGATCTACACAGATCAGCATGAGAGAAAGGTGCTCGTAAAATATTCACAGGCAAGAGAATCTCATAATTTTGGGATTAATTATTTGTGTGAATGTAAATTTGTAGGTATGCAACCAAATGAAATTGACTCTGTGAAAGAGGCAAAGACAAGAAAAATAGAAAAGGAGGTGTAGGAAGACTTTCAAGACTTCGATTGGTGGAGAAAATTAAAAGGTATGAGTAAATGGTTGTGTCTTCTCTTACTGAAAACTTATTGAATCGTGTTAGAAGGAATATTAACATGGATAGAAAACCAATGGAAAATGGACAGAGCGAGAGAAGCTAATGCATTGCAGGGTTGTGAAGAGAAGAGAAGCAAAGATGACACAAAGAACTCAGTTGAAGAAGTTAAGTCAAGGAAATATTTGAAAGATCAAAGTCTTATCATAGAAGAGAAGGAGACATTGTTGTCTTATTTGGATAAACTGAGTGTTAGAGAAAATTGTGAAGGACAGGGGGATGTTATGCAGCCTTATGATGAAATTGTCAAGCAAAGTCAAGAAGTTGCAGTCCTAGAAGTTTTTTTTGATGAAAAGGAAACTAGAGATGGTGAGGAAGAATTTCTCAATAACTTAGTGAACTATCCGAATAGTTCAAATGAGCATGAGTTTAGAAGAAGAGCCTTGTATTTTTGAAACTGGCATGATGTGTATATTTTCAGGTTTGACAGAGGATGAACAACAATTGGACAATGTGCTCATGCATGTTGATGAAGAAGTGAAACTGTTTGAGGGAATAGTTGAAATAAAAGGACATTTTGAGCATGTATTTAATACTTTTGAGAATGATGGTATTGATAGGGAAATTGTCATGATTAAGGAAGCTGAAGACAAACAGATGGAAATTTGTGATGATAACCAAAATGAAGTATCTTCAGTACAAAATCCAGACAGTGTGGAAAATGTGAAGGAATATATGATGATGATGACAAATATAGAAGTTCAAAAATTCTGTGATTTTAACGTGGATTATTTTTATGAATTTGTAAACCATGAAGAAGCTTTAGAAAACCAATTTTTTTTTTTTTTTGTAGGTGAAGATGAAAAAACATTAATTAGTTGTACAAAAATTGAAAGGATACTTCACAATGATATATTTCAGGAGATTTTAATTCTTTAATTGTTGAATGATATTTTTGTGTCAAAACAGTGAATATTCTATAATGAACATGAAGGTGATCAAATGATAATTATTGATAGTTTTATAAATTTTGCAGAGGATCAATATAAAGACTTGATGGCAGAGTTATCTGAGGAGAGAGAAATCCATAATAACTTTAAATTTGATAATTGTGGAAGAAATTCGGTTTTATATAGTAAAGAGGAGTCATATGCAAATGGTATGCTTATTGGACATGAGGGAAGATTTAGATTACTGGAAAAGACTAATAAGATAAAGGGAAAGATTATCTTTAATGATAATGAAAAGGAAGTTGTAGAGTACAAGAAAGAGTTTGTAAATGACAGAGGCGAAGAAGAATTGGACAAAAATTTCATAATTTCTATGGTAAGGGAAAATGTACAGCAAGCAAATGTCAGTGGAGTTCAACTAAGAACAAATTGTAAAGTGGCAGTTGAGAAAGTGTGGAATATGAAGTCAGTTAAGAGGGAAGACAACAAGGAAAAGAAATTAACAAAAGGAATTTGTATTAGCAAGGAAAGTGGACAACAACAACATAAGATTTGGAATCCTGGAAGAACAAAAGTGACAGTGGCAGAAGAATTGAATCAATAGCATGATGAAAGTGATGACTAGTTACAAAGTAAAGTTTGGGATACTGGATGATCAGCAGAAGAAGCACATGAACAAGATGTCATGAAAACTTTCAACTTTGGGATTTTGATGCAGGAGCATTTAGACCTAGTCAGCAATGTGATGGTGTGATCACATGTTGTGGCTAACAAAGGGTTGGAAGGCAAGAGATTAATTAATTTTATTAATTTGAATGTATGAGAGTGTTTATTTGTTGTCAAAATATGAGTAGAAAAGGGTATAAGTGACTGATTGATCCTCCCTACATGGAGATCAGGATAAATAGTTAGATTATCTGGTTTGAGTAGGATATGAGGGATTTGAATGCTTAAATTATCATTTGTTTGAGAAAAGAGTGGAGTAAAGAGATTCTTTAGGGAAGAATGAGATATTTCTAGATCTGAACTAAATGGGTTCATGAATCCGAATTTTGTATAAATTGTAATCTTTTGGAATGAGTGAGAGGTTAGGTTAGGTTATATTCAGATGGAATGATAGGATGGATGAGCGAGGGAAGAGATGAAACAGTCGAGTGCGACTGTTCCTTCTACAAATAGTTATTAATATGAATACAATGTGGATTGTGTATTTCCTTGTGTAATTGAGTATTTAGTGTAATGGAGTAGGTAGAGTGTGTTACACAGAGGTTTGATAGTGTAGAGAGAGCTAAGTAGAAGACGGAATAGATCAGAGCATGAGACATTCTATACACAATGTAAAGACGGTTATGAATAAAAGGGGTTTGCGTACAAAGCTTGTTTTGTGTGATATTTTGTATGTGATTGGTTTCATATACCATAGGTTAAATCCTCTGTAATTATAGTGGACAATTAAGAGCCTGGATATGCTTTTAGAAATGGTGGAGTATATAGTTTAGAGACTGATTAACTTGGCGGAAGCGATAAGTCTTAGTGGAACCTATTAAATTCATGAAGAGATCCCAAGTTGAATTAGGACCATTCATTGGCTGGTAGATCCAACGGTGATCAGTAACTACGCAGAGGTAGGGGGTGTACGGATGTCCAGATCATGGTCGAAGCCTCTCATTAAATCCAAGCCATCGATCTAAATTTCAACGCTTATGTCACAAGTCAACTACTGGGGTTGAGCGTTTGGTAATCCGCGTGCTAGTTGGAGTTCCACATGCCATTGATATGATGGCCTCTTATATCTAACGGATATAAGGCCAATAAGTTATCGGGCTTTAATTCCAAAAATGGACCCAAACAATTATAAGCCAAGAGTTTATATTCCTTATTGGCTCCATTAGGGCGGTTAAACGTCGTGCATGGTCCCCGGGAAATATCACTGCTAATCATTGGATCAAGTCTATTTTGATCGAACGGTGGAGGATCGGTGATTGGTTTCACATCGCAATATGTTTTCGCATCACAATATTCCAAGAGTTATGAACCTGGCCTTACGAAATTGTGATTTGCAACGTGCGATGATTGGGTGAACCATCAACTATCGGATGAAAGGGTAAGATCAACGACGAAGAATATATCACGATAATATTTGTGGAAAGGCGGACCCGATAGGAATTGAACTGAGATTTACTTTATTTGGGTTTCGGTCTTCAGCATCTAAAGTGGGACCGGCATGTGTTGGTGGCTTCTGTATTATCCTGCAGATTGGTGATTGATCGGGTTTTCATTAAAGTATACCAATGCATAGGCTTCCATTATATACATGGGCATAACCAATAGGTCCACATGGGATTTTGTACAGGATGTTAGTGATAGCTGGCATCATTTGTGGTATTAGAGCTAGATCAGTGCTCTGTGGAGTTTGGTTGAAGGGCTAAACTTTATTCTCAACAAGTGGTTGTGATAAAGAAGTGAATGAAGCAATTTCAGCAGAGAGACTATAAGGAAAATTCTTGGAATGATCAGAAGAATATTGAGGATACCTGTCAGAATTCTTAATTAGAGGTAGTTTGATATTCTATCAGAATTGTTGAAATCTAGGAACTACTACAAGATATTGCAAATCTGGTAAGAAGATTTATTTTGCGATTTTACAGAGATTTGTTTTGAATGTTTGAAGAACAACAAGGGAGTGAAATTTCAAAGGAGGAGATGTTTTCCTTTTAGGATAATGAAATTTCCATGTAAGTTGATTGAATGATTGGTTTGATTTAAAAGGAAAATTGAAGTAGAAGGTTTTGAATTTAAAGTCAAATAGGAGAGTGGATTGCTATGACTGAAATCATTTAAATGATTTGAAGAATTTTAAATGATTAAGGATTGCTTAAAGTATTGTTGAAGACAATGCTATTGATGGTTGAAAGAACAAAGATTGGGTTTAATAGGACTAAAAAAATAACAAGTACAAGGAATGAATTTTGGAACTTGTAGAAGCAAGCCAGGATTTTATTACAATAGATTATTAGAAGGAATTTGTAGTGTGTCATGAATTTGTAAATATAGGTGAATTTCAAATTGAATCTTAATTGTAAGATGAAAATTAGTTGTTGATTGTATGGAGTCTTTTGAATGAAGAAGTTTAAATGAAATAGTGAATAGATGAATCATTTGGAAATATTTAACTAATGGAATGGGAATTAGTTTTAAGAAATCTTTGAAGGAAAATTGGCAGGTTTGAAAGGTACTTTGATGTATCTTGAGATAAGATATACAGGTCAATGGAAGCAATGAAATTGCTGGATGGAAGACTTATCAACATCATAGCACATGAGCTATGTTAAAGAAGATGAAGCAAGGAGAACTCTCAGATGAGTAAAGGTGACAGTACCCAACAGTAAATGAAATTACTAAATGGAAGAAGGAAGTGAGCAATTGAAGAGGTAGCAACCTAAAGCAAGGAGTGTTTAAGAGAAACTGAGAACAACTTCCAACTGCGGTTGGGTAGAAGTTGTTGAATCATCTCCACAAATGCGATTGTGGGTAGAGTTGTCTTAAAGATAAAAATTCCAGCAAGAGGAGTGCTAGGTGGAATTATTTGTCAGTGAAAGGTTCGAGGAAAGAACCAATGGATGCAAAAGGCTAAACTTAGAAAAGTTTGGTGAAGAATGAAGGAGACTTATTATAGATGAAAGAAAGGGCTAGTTGTAGCTCACCAGTGAACAAGGAAAGTACACTAGACGGAGAAATGGAATTTACTATTGATAGTCATAACAGGGGTACAGAGGAAAGTCATAGACAGAGGGAAAGGAGTGCCAAAGCCATTGGACTCAAAAGAATGAGTAAAGAAGAAATGGACATAGAGTTGGCTAAGATGAAGGTAGAACTTAGCCATTTGAAGAAGCTAGTACAAAAAGGAATTAGAGAAGGTTTGAAACAAGGATTTTATGTGGGGAAAAGAGTTAAGTGGCTTGTTAGAGAATTGTTTGCCGAGATATTAATACTCTGAAAAGTTGAGGATGAAGGAGTAGAATACATGTGTGAACTAGAGAAAGGATCTCTCCTTGGGGAAGGAGACAATGATGACAATGATGATAGTGATGAAGAGATGATCTAGACAGATCAGCATGAGAGAAAGGTGTTGGTAGCATCTTCATAGGTAAGTGAATCTCATAATTTTGGGATTAATTATTTGTGTGAATGTAAAGTTGTAGGTACGCATCCAAATGAAATTGACTTTGTGAAAAAGGCAGAGACAAGAAAAATAGAAAAGGAGGTGTAGGAAGACTTTCAACACTTCGATTGGTGGAGAAAATTAAAAGGTATGAGTACATGGTTGTGTCTTCTCTTAGTGAAAACCAATGGAAAATGGACAGAGGGAGAGAAGTTAATGCATTGCAGGGTTGTGAAGAGAAGAGAAGTGAAGCTGATAGAGAGAACTCAACTGAAGAAGTTAAGTCAAGGAAATCTTTGAAAGATCAAAGTCTTATCATAGAAGAGAAGGAGACATTGTTGTCTTATTCAGATAAACTGAGTGCTAGAGAAAATTGTGAAGGACATGGGGATGTTATGCAGACCTATGATGAAATTGTCAAGCAAAGTCAAGAAGCTGCGGTCCCAGAAGTTTTCTTTAATT
The DNA here is from genome assembly GCA_000404065.3 of Pinus taeda. Classification (NCBI taxonomy): domain Eukaryota; kingdom Viridiplantae; phylum Streptophyta; class Pinopsida; order Pinales; family Pinaceae; genus Pinus; species Pinus taeda. The sequence continues at coordinate 11,698 of APFE030191830.1, forward strand.
AAAAGGAAATCATAGATGTTGAGGAAGAATTTCTCAATAATGTAGTGAACTACCTGAATAGTTCAAAAGAGCATGAAGGTTTGGTCAATGAGAGTTCAGATGAATAACCTTGTATTTTTGAAACTGACATGATGTGTATATTTTCAGGTTTTACAGGGGGTGAACAACAATTGGAAAATGTGCTCATGCATGTTGACGAAGAAGTGAAACTATTTGAGGGAATAGTTGAAATAGAAGGATATTTTGAGCATGTATTTAATACTTTTGAGAATGATGGTATTGACAGGGAAATTTTCATGATTAAGGAATCTGAAGACAAACAAATGGAAATTTGTGATGATAACTAGAATGAAGTATCTTCAGTAGAAGATCTAGACAGTGTGGAAAATGTGAAGGAATGTATGATGATGATGACAAATACAAAAGTTCAGAAATTCTGTGATTTTAAAGTGGATTATTTTTATGAATCTGTAAACCATGAAGAAGCTTTAGAAAACCATAATTTTGTTTTTGTTGTAGGTGAAGATGAAACAACATTAATTAGTTGTACGAAAAGTGAAAGGATACTTCACAATGATATATTTCAGGAGATTTTAATTCTTGAATTGTTGAATGACATTTTTTGTGTCAAAACAGGGAATATTCTATAATGAACATGAAGGTTCTCAAATGGAAATTATTGACAGTTTTATAAATTTTGCAGAGGATTAGTATAAGGACTTGATGGAAGAGTTATCTGTGGATATAGAAATCCATAATAACTTTAAATTTGATAATTGTGGAAGAAATTCGGTTTTATATAGGAAAGAGGAGTCATATGCAAATGATATGCTTACTGGAGATGAGGGAAGATTCAGATTACTGGAAAAACCTGATAAGATAAAGGGAAAGATTATCTTTAATCATAATGAAAAAGAAGCTATAGAGTACAAGCAATAGTTTGTAAATGACAGAGGCGAAGAAGAATTGGACAGAAATTTCATAATTTCTATGGTAAGGGAAAATGTACAACAGACAGATGTTAGTGGAGTTCAGCTAAGAACAAATTGTAAAGTGGAAGTTGAGAAAGTGTGGAATATGAAGTCAGTTAAGGGGAAAGACAACAAGGAAGAGAAATTAACAAAAGGAATTTGTATTAGTAAGGAAAGTGGACAGCAACAACATAAGATCTGGAATCTTGGAATAACAAAAGTGACAGTGGCAGAACAATTGAATCAACAACATGATGAAAGTGATGACGAGTTACAAAGTAAATTTTGTGATACTGGATGATCAGTAAAAGAAACACATGACTAGGATGTCATGAAAACTTTCAACTTTGGGAGTCTAATGCAAGAGAATTTAGACCTAGTCAGCAATGTGATGGTGTGATCACATGTTGTGGCTAACAAAGGTTTGGAAGACAAGATATTAATTAAATTTATTAATTTGAATGTATGAGAGTGTTTATTTGTTGTCAAAATCTGAGTAGAAAAGGGTATAAGTGGCTGATTGATCCTCCTTGCATGGAGATCATGCCAAATAATTATATTATCTGGTTTGAATATGATATGAGGGATTTGAAATCTTAAATTAGCATTTGTTTGAGAAAAAAGTGGAGTAAAGAGATTCTTTAGGGAAGAATGAGATATTTCTAGATCCAAACTAAATGGGTTCATGAATCTGCATTTTGTATAAATTGTGATATTTTGGAATGAGTGATAGGTTAGATTCAGATGGAAAAATAGGATGGATAAGTGAGGGAAGAGCTGAAACAGTTGAGTATGACTGTTCCTTCTGTAAATAGTTATTAATATGAGTACATTGTGGATTGTGTATTTCCTTGTGTAATTGAGTATTTAGAGTAATGGAGTAGGCAAAGTGTGCTACACAGAGGTTTGATAATGTAGAGAGAGCTAAGTAGAAGAGAGAACAAATCAGAGCACGAGATGTTCTGTACATAATGTAAAGACGGTTATGAATAAAAGGGGTTTGTGTACAAATCTTGTTTTGTGTGATCTTTTGTATGTGATTGGTTTCATAGACCGTAGGTTGAATCCTTTGTAATTACAATGAAGAGTTAAGAGCTTGGATATGCTTTCAGAAATGGTGGAGCATATACTTTAGAGACTGATTAACTTAGCAGAAGCGATAAGTCTTGGTGGAACCTGTTAAATTTGTGAAGAAATCCCAAGTTAAATCATGACCATCTGTTAGCTGGTAGATTCAATGGTGATTATCAACTACGTGGAGGTAGGGGTGTACGTATGTCCATATTGTGGTCGAAGCCCCACATTAAATCCAAGCTGTTGATCTGAATTTCAATGCTTACATCACAAGTCAACTATGTGGGTTGTGCATTTACTAATCTGCATGCCAGTTGGAGTTCTGCAGGCCATAGATCTGATGGCCTCTTATATCCAACAGATATTAGACCAATAAGTGTGAGCTTTAATTCCAAAAATGGACCTGAACAATTATAAGCCAAGAGTTTATATTCCTTATCGACTCTGATAGGGTGGTTAAACGTCACTTATGGTCCTTGTGTGATATCACTGCTGACCATTGGATCAAGTCTATTTTGATCAAACGATGGAGGATCAATGATTGGCTCGACATCGCAATATTCCAAGAGTGATGAACCTGGCCTTACGAAATTGTGATTTGCAACGTGCGATGATTGGGTGAACCATCAACTGTCGGATGAAAGGGTAAGCTCAATGACGAAGAATATATCGTGATAATATTTGTGGAAAGGCGGACCCGATAGGAATTGAACTGGGATTTATTTTATTTGGGTTCCAGTCTTTGGCGTCTAGAGTGGGATCGAAGTGTGTTGGCGGGTTCTGTGTTATCCCGCGGATTGATGATTGATCATGTTTTCATTAAAATATACCAATACACATGCTTCCATTGTATACATGGGCATAAACCATAGCTCCACATGGGATTTTGTACAGGGTGTCAATGATAGTTGGCATCATTTGTTCATTGCCTTAAGGTCCCATCAATTACCCTAGGTGTTTCACCCATCTCCCTATCTTTTTGTAGCGATCTTCCCCTTTGGTTTTTTGCTATTACTGCACCACTTTCTAGTAGCTTAGAGTCACTTGATCCCAGTCACACCGACATTTAGATCTCTTGACCGTTCTAGTGCATTTTCCATCAGTTTAGCCACCTAGCAGTACATTGTTTGAAAACCTAGTGTGGGTGGGGTTTAGTTAATTGTTTTGCTGTTTCTTTTATGTTATTTATTTTAGTTTATTTGCAACAATATTTATTATTTTTATTTTACAAACATGATATGGGCTTAATAAATTAATACACTTGCACACAAAAGCACACCTTAAGTGAAGGGCACTTGGTTTATGCCACCAAGCCAAGACTTAACATAATAAATTTATCTTACTACATTAGAGACAGAAGATATATTGTTGATCTCCCTTCACCATTTCTATGTTCCGTGTGTCCTTACATCATTGTTCCACCAAGGCATGAGTCGCGGAGAATATTAGGCCTTCAATGTTAGTTTCCACTTGGGCATATTAATCCTCCCTGTCAAGTTAGAGTTCATAGCCCTCTCAGTCCCCATCTTAAATATTCTCTTGATTCCTCATCTGATTTCGAGTCTCCTTCACCGCATATTGTCACCATGTCTGGACCCATAGCTGGTGCAAGAACCCAACCTGGTGGTGGTTCTGGTTCTACACTGGTAATCACATAAGGTGGAACAGTCTCATGACCAGTTTTAGTAGCCCCCATGTTCCATTTTATGGTTGGGTTAAGTCTACCAGATCTTAACTAGTTGATAAACAACCCCATAAACCATAATGTTTGTTGACCCTCTATGCCGACTTTTCTCCCCTCAAACATCCTAAAGTTTGAGGGTATTTCTGGAGAGGATCCTACCAACCATGTTCGATCCTTCCACATGTGGTGCTCGTCCAACTCAATAACCGATGACTCCATTCGTCTTCGGCTCTTCTAACACACGCTCACTGGAGATGCTGCAAAATGATATGTAGACCAGCCTGACGCCTCTCACTCCATTTTTGTGACACTTGCTAAAGCATTCTTATCATATTTCTAGCTACCTCTTCGATATGACACTGGTACTGATATTTTGACCACATTCCGTCAATCCTATGCTACTCACCTTTCTGACCGTGTTCAAGAGTGGCGTTGAAGAAGGAGCACATGTCGTGCCCCAGCTTTCGAAGACCATGTTTATCTAGATTGGTTTCTCAAGAGCCTTTTATCCCCCATCGGGAAATTTGTTGTGTCCCATTTTCCTCAAACCGAGGAAGAAGCTCTCTAGACTGCTTTGAGATATGATCTGATCTATGCTCAATCGGGTTATGTATATACTGTTATTCTAGACCTCCTTCGTCCTGGCAGTGCTAATGCATTGGGGTATCTCATTCCGCCGACAGTATCGTTGGATCCATTTGACACTCTTCCCCATACTCTTAGGAGAGTTATGGTTATCCACAGGGGGCACTAGTTCCTCCAAAATTTATGCCCCTCCTACCAGCAACATGTTTCCAGGGCCCTACCCCATTTACCAAACTGTTTCTCCTTCTTATGCACAGCCTAGCGCTCCAGCCCCTGAAGCATTAGCGCCGCAGCTCCCATGCATCCTCAACCCCAACAAGCACCACCCCCTCAGGGTCAGGTGTTTTCATAGCAGAGTGATACCAATGCCCAAAATTCGAAGAAAAAGAATAAGGGGAAGGGTAACAAGGGTAACCAGGGTAACCAGGGTAACCAACCTAGTGAACCCTAGGGGAACCAGCCTAACCCCAACAACCAGCAACAGGGCAGCCGACCCAAGCAAAACAAGGCTATTTGTACGAATAAGCCTTGTGCATGTTGTGGTCTATAGGGCCACTACACACATGAGTGCCCCCTTTTACCCAAGATGCGCCGACTATGGGAAGCAAAAGCAGCTTCTTGAGGTCAACAATCGCCTTAGAATCCCGCGTCACCTCAACCGGCCGTGCTCACGAATCCTTTCCCTCAGAAAGCATTTGTTGCTGCTCAACCTTAGTGAGGTCAAGTAGCCCACCTACCCCAACCTTCTGGCTTCGGTGACTACCAGATCCTGATGATGAACTTTGATGAGGTTAACCCCTCCAATATCAACCTATAAACTTGATCACATCAATATGACAAGCCCTCCACTTTGTCAGCTGCCGAGTCCAAAACTAAAGTGTCCGATGAGCCTCTTACGACACCAAATGGTCCTTTATAGATCCCTCAACCTAAATTTGAGGCAATTCCCAGGATCCAAAAGGGAAAATTATGCCGTAATGAGGCTTCTAATAGAGTTGTCCATACATATAGTATAATAGACAGCTTGGTGCAGTCACCTGCTACCATGTCGACACTGGAAGCCCTCCGGTCATGCCCTTCCCAAAAGAAGGCTCTACTAACTACCTTGGGTGCAGTGGATCCTTACGACGATCATTTGATTTTCTTCCCGGTTGATACATCAAATCACCCCCCATTACCTTCATCTGTTGCTTTCCAGATACCAGTTAGATTCTGTAATGTCATCATCTCTAGATGCATTATTGATGAAGGTGCATCCACATGTGTGATGTCTGCTGCTATTTGGAACAACTCAAGTGACCCAAGTTGTCCCCTTCCACCATCATCTTGCGTGATTTGGATGGACACTCCTCCAAACCCCTTGGCATGTACCGCAGCTGTCCAGTGACCCTTGCAGGAAAGACTGTCCATGTTGATATCGAAATCATCGATGCCCCTTTGGATTACAATATCCTCTTAAGTCTACAAGATGTGCTTCCTCCATGAAGGGAAGATCATTACCATTGATCAGTTGACTTACTATGAGCCAACATTCATGACCTCCCCCGAGTCCATCATCTCATCGATCTCTAATAAACAATCATCCACTCCTTGCACCAGTGTCTCACCTGGAGTATATAAAGATTCCTCATTGTTGGGTGCCTTCTCTGGTCCCCCCCCTCCCATTTCTGAACCTACTTCCATGAGTGTTTGCATGTTACAAGAGTTATGGGCTTCCCTTAAGCAGTCAAGTACACTTGATCAACAACCAGCTCCCCAGCATCCTGTTGTTGCTCTTCCAGCTGAACCCTCTAGACCCACTCCCCCAGGACCTCCTCCATTTGTGGGTGCCTCTTCTATGTTTTGTACAGGAATTGTTCCTCCAAGTCTCAACAATCCAGGAGTTATTCCGCCAAGGCACTATCCTACCAGCCAGATGTCTTTCTTATTCCCCCCTCTAGGAGTTTTTCTATACATGTCATGGCTTCACTGGTCCTTCCTAATATGAATCTTGGGATCCTAGGATGGTACATCGATCCCCCTGCAATCATTTTGCCTAGTCATCGACGACCATATCATGCTTTGAACCCAATTCAACTGGTCCCCATGACCCCTGTCGCTGCTTCAATACCATCACAACCTCAACAGGAACCAAATCCTATTGCAAAAGTAGCTGGCCAGGGGTGAAAAGCCAAAAAAAAATATTTGAAGGACAAGGCTCCCCAATCTCCTCCAGCCCCTAAGGCCCGAAAGCCATGCGCTTTGTGTGAAGTTGTTGGACATGCCACCAAAAATTATCCTGGATTTCCTTAACTTAAACCTTTGGTTCAAGAAGCGTTCCTTGAGTCGGATATTCCAAAAGTCCATGTGAAATACCGGTCCCACCTAAGAAACTAAAAATGCTTCGCACAAACCACCCTTGTGCCCTTTGTGATCTTCATGGTCACTATTCCCATTGTTTCCCTCATGTAGAGGATTTTCGTGATTTCCTTGGGGAAATTCGTGAATATAAGGCCACTCATAGTAGATCCGCTACTCCTCTACCTATCGATTCTAGTACCACCAGTCAACCAAAATAGTGAAACTCTAGCCCCTCTATTGTGATCCCCTCCCCCGATGTTGAGATGGTGCCCCATTCTTTACATGTCATCATCCTTGAGTCCTTGCCAACAAAATTTCTTTAGGTTACTGTGCACATTTCTATTGAACCTTTTTTGATAGAATATGAGGTCTCAACATTAGTAGACTCTCCATCTACCAGTCTGTCATCCACCATTCAAGACGATGCGTATGTGAACCTTATTCCTCAGGTTGATGCACAAGGTAATGTTGCCACATCATTTAGTCAACCTTCCTCCTGTCTGCCCACCTCCCAACCTGATGAAGACACCATGGAATCTATGTCTACCCTTGACTACCCCTACACTTAAGTAAGGGGGCATTCCTTCAAGAGGATTTCGAAGGCCATCTCCTTCTTAACTCTCCCATTGCGCTCTACCCCCAGAAATGTTTCCCACAACACATCCCTTTGATTTGCATGTCTTTATTTTGCCATAATTTTAGGTAGATTACATCCTCTCATCCGTTGTCTTTTTCACATTTCATATGGATCCATCATCCACACTTTATATCGGCCATGGTGATGGTGTGAGTTGCTTCTCCTAGAATCTAGCCTCAGCAACCTAGGACATTTTTACTCCCTTGCATATGCTAGTCCTGTCAAACGGCGTGTGCATTGGATCTACCACCAATAATTAGGCTGAATATGATGTAGTGATAGATTTTTTAGTCAATTCCCTAGCTCATCGCATCCTTCATATTCATGTTCATTTAGATTCCTTGCTACTTGTCATGCAGTTGAATGGTGTGTATCATGTGCATAACCAAGTCCTATTTAGAAAATATATACGAGTGAAGCTACTGGTATGTGAATTTGAAACCATTACATTCAGTCATGTGCCTAGAGCCCAAAATCACTATGTAGATACCATTGCAAACAACATTCTAGATTGGCATTTATCACATGTATACCACAAAAGATAACCACACACATGGTGAACCATCATCGTCATATAAAATGCATAATGATATTATGTATAATAAAAGTGTTTGGAGCCATAGCTCTAAATACATTCAGTATGCCCATAACATACTAGGGGGCACATATGCCCCTACATCTCCTCACCATCCTTTGGAGGATCTCGTGCCAACTTGGGCTGAGATGCTTGAATCCCTTTTTCGAGCACTTGAAACACAATGGCACTCCATAAACTCCTCATGCTAGGGGGAATCATTCCCACCTTTGCATACCAGATCAATATCCCATGCTTGGGGGCATGATGTTTTTCCCCTAGCCATATTCACATAAGTCTCGGCCTAGATCCCATTATATCTAGGTATGGTCGATTATCCTCCCATTCCTTGGATAGTATGTCCTACTAGCCTTTATGGCAAGCCATATTCCCATTGCATATCATAGAAATTTGATACAATATCTTCAAAAGTTCCACTCCTTTACCACCTAGTCCACATGTTTGACTTAGTGGGCAAGGATGATTCTATACATCCTCTAGTAGTTCATTCTTGTTTTCTTCTTCCCTTAATTATTCACCAGGAACCATCGTTACAAGAAGCATTAAGGAAATATTTAGACAAGTAAGGCCTCTTGCCTAAAAATCATAGATCCTGATTCTGATGGTCGGTTTGTTCACTATGATCTCCACAAAGTTTAGGGCCTTCTCCTCTCAAATTAGAGGAAAAACACCCTTCTATAGGAAAACCCATAGTTTTTATGTTGTACATTGTGACCCAACTGTAGCTCCATTTGAAAAACCATCAACACCATTGGAAATCTCTCACCAAGCTCTATAATGGGTCTTCCTCAGTTTCTGATGATTCGACACTTCACCCGAAAACCGCTTTTCCAATGTTGTCGCTTCATTATCTCTCAAAATCGAATTTCATCATAAAGAAACACTTGTTCTTTGAGGATGACCTCCTATTAATACTTTTCATACCATATGTTCACTTTCTTCATGAGTAACCATCATTTACTCATGTTTTCATGGTCCCCACCGGGCCTAGTCTGTGTGGAAGCGTTATGGAGTCACCCTTATTCAGAGCATCCATAGTGAGTCACCCTTACATCCTTCGAGTCTATTTTGTGTCCCATCATCTCATGTCACAATATCCCATCCATATTTGCATACCATCCATCCTATGTTGCCCATTGTGGCCTCCAATCATATTGTCCCCATCCCCTCTAGATTTGAGTCAGTCGTTTCCACGTCAACCATGCACTTTATGCTTTGACAAGGATAGTCATTTGTTTGTCCGTCAGTCCCCTTTTCCCCATTATCCTGGGTGTCAGTCCATCAGTCACATTACTATTTTCCCTTGTGATTTAGTTGAGGATCCTCATTTCCTCATCTATTGCAAGTCCTATTATGTCAGCATCAACTCATTTATTCTAGAAGAACAACCGAGAGGGTGGTGTATATGGGTTCTAGATTACATTCTTGTTTGGTACCTTGGATCAAGTAGAGGGTCTCATTATTTCCCTTTGACTTGGTCATTTCATTTTTGTGATCCATACACTTGATGGTCTAGTGATGCAACAGATTATACCATTGATTCTCGAGTGTGTGTGATATGATTCAGACTTCATGAGCGGGTGGCCCTTCATGTAGCTCCCCACATGCCCGATGCATACCTACTATACTACAACCTCAGATGTAGTTCCACATAGTTTATGAGTTCAGTTCCTACCGATGGCATTGTTCATAGCATGCACGTCTCCTCCAGATGATCCATTCAGTGTTGCAGAGCCCTCCCTTGTTCAGCAGGGCTTCTTTGGTTATTCTACCCTCCCTCCCACCCATTTTTTGAGGGAAGGGACTTTGTATCTCATGTACTTAGATATTATTCTATTCCTTCCTGGCTCATGTTTTTACCATGTGAATTATGTATATGGGACACATTGTATTATTTTTTTTGGCTCTGTTATGCCAATGTGTCATGTACCATCCATCATGTACTTTATTGTTCAATTTCATATTTTTGGGAAAACCATGATTTTCATACTAAGTTATCTCGGTGAGTATGGGTATGCCGCCCCCACCTCATTGAGGTTTGGTACCACAACAAAAAAGGAGACTTGCATTAGTCTTGCCCCCTTGTGACTATCCTCTCTCAGATTCAGCTTCATTGGTCTCTCTCTCTCTCTCTCTCTCTCTCTCTCTCTCTCCCCTTGATTCCCCTATGTTGTCCAAGTGATTGTGTCTTTACAACGTACTTCGGTTGTACGTTTTTCTCCTAACACTCGTATGTTGGGGGGAATATGTTATCACCAAAAAATTGATCATCTAGCCTAATTTACTAGATAGATCGAACTACACCATGTAAAGCCAATTTTACCATTGTAAAATTGCTTTCACTGTGAGAAAATACCTAATAAACCACTTTTATTAAATAATTTATAGTTAAACCTATGAAGAATAATTAAATAAAACATTATTTATTTGATTTTCTTCTAGGAATAATTAATTCAACCACTGTTTTATTATTATTCCTTGTCAAATTTGACCCAATCATGAAAAATAAATAGATAAATCATTATTTATCTTATTTTTATCTAAGGATAGTTAATTAATCACTAATTAATTATTATTCTTTGTTAAATTTGACTAAATCCCTTAGGAATAATTAAATAAATCCTTATTTGTTTATTATTCCTTAACTAATTCATTGAGATAATAGATAAATCATTTATTTATTTATTATTTCTAAATAAAAGTTTAAATATTTTCTCCCTCCTAAACAAATATAACAAAATATTCCAACTGGTAATTCCAAGAATGGGATCAATAATATTTTATTATTGCTCATTATTCAAGGATAACTCAATATTTCATTATAAATAGGAGGGTTTTCCATTGATTATTCACTTTTGATTATTTTCATTGTTGCACTCACTATTGTAAATCTGATTCTTTTCATTGTCACACACCATATTTTTGTTGGGTTTATGCATTATAGAGGAGAGAGACTCTACAGAAGCTAAAGACGTTTGAGGATAGCCAAGAAACCATCCCATAGAGGGGGACTAGTAACATATATATGTTCTCTTCACAAGTGTTATAATAAAATCATTCTTTACATATTTGGTTTCCATTGGATGTTTTGTGCTTATTACTCTCTATTTCATTGTTTAACTATGATTGTGGCATAGATCATAATTTTGGCAGGTTTTGTTTCTACCAATAGTTGTAGATCTACAATGTTTAGCAGTCATTTCTATTGTCGAGATCGTTTGTCATCCATGATCTTAAGTGGGTTATTTTCATACATCATTGAGAAGAAAACACTACAACAACTTGCTAATTCAATTATTTCTACAGATTAAAGGGAGAATGACTAGGACCGTGATTCACTAAATGATGCTATCAAAGATGACATCGCTATCCTTGAATATTGGTTGCAATGGAAAATCAATCTTTATATTGACACATTGCTATCTTTTAACATTCTTTTTCATTTTGAAAACCACCATGTAATTAAGGGCAAACAATGTCGTAATCCTAGGAATTGCATTATAAAAAAAACGAATTGTATAAAGTAAAGTGATGGGATTTGAAAGCTATCGTTATTAAGAGTCATTAAGGTTACAGGAGAAATAATCTAACTTTGAGTTTGTAACAACATATTTGTAATATTTCTTTTATTATTGACAAGTTGATCTTTTGAGAAAATCGTGATTCATTGATCTCACCACAGTCTTGATCAGGGAGTTGGGCCCACTCTCTCGACGAGGTGTTGCTGGCTCAGATGTGTTTTAGGATTATTTCTGTGAGTTTATTGTTGTTGTGAATGTTTATCAGTGTGTTGTTGTGAGTCCTTATTACTGTTACTCTTGTTGATGTTACAGTTATTACTTGTTGTTACTCTTATTTGTTGTTACAATCTTGCTTGCTGTTACACATTGTTGAATTTATAGTTAATGTTCAATGCTGGGTAGGGAAATTATGGCCTACACATACAGTGCACGATGGCCTTGAAAAAACTGGTAGAACCCTGGGTTGAAAATTAAATGTGGATTGGGTGAATTGCATGATTCATACTTGGACACCAACATAAATGATCGTAACATTTCTAAAATTGATGTATGCATGCACTAGCTAAATATTACAGACAAGAGTATTTTGGTTTTCAATTTAGAAATGTAAATCTTAAGCTAAACAACTTGATCTTTTGCAAGGAAGGTATGGGAAAACTAGTAAAAAATTTCATTGAGGGGTATAGAGGTCAAGTTGAAGGCCTATCCTAGGCTATAATAATCATTTCTTCCCAAAACAGTCTAAAAAAGGCTACTACAAGGTTTCCTTTAGTTCCTACAGGATTTCCTATAGTTACTACAGAATGTCCTAGTTTACTACAAGAAACTTAGCTGAAAGTTGTAGGAGGGTAGGGAAGGTGAAAGGAATTTATGGGAAGGTGTATGATGGTGGAATAAGGTATGGGAAAGGTGAAAAATACCCAAGGATCAACACAACACTTTAGGATGGTTGGATTTGCTCATGGACGATGTACATGGTGACTACAAATAGGAATTTGAATTGGTGATTAGTAGGATTTGGTGAGAGGTGGAGAAGACTTAGGTGAGGCTGGAAGAATGAGTTCCTCCCTACAGATCAACAAGTCCTTCAACAACACATATTTATTTCTTCATTTATGCAAAAATTTATGTAAATGTCGAAAAGATGAGTTGAATTTGAGAAACTGATTTATTGATGGCTAATGGATTAAATCTATGGAATGGAATGATTTCTATTCTACAGAAAACTCAAGAAACCAAAATGACAATTTCAGGTGCTTCTAAGAAATCATTAACAATGATCTACTCAACAAGAAATCCTAAGATATGTAATAACCACAAGATAAATATGTTTTTGGGGCTGTGAGAGTGGGGCCCTCAAACCATGATACCATGAGGGCGGATGAGGAGGAGGCCACTGTCACAATATTTTCTAGATTCTTTTCTTCTAATAATGTAACATTGATCTACTTCTCCAACTAATGAAAGCAAAAATAACCAATCATGCAAAGACTTGTAAATTAAACAAAATAGAGATAACTTCAGCAGCTAATCTATGATTCTAATCTAAGGATACATGTACAAAAAGAGGAACCTTTGCTTCTAGGGTTGGGATCTAACCCAAGAGCTTCAGCCCTCTGAGTCAACTCAGTGTTGGATCAAAGAAACCCTTTTTATTATCACAAAAATGTCAAAAGTAAAATGAGAATAATATTCACAATATCTTAGCTCAAAATTTCCTCTTGGCTATAATAAAAAGTCAAATCCTAATGAGGCCCTAGGACTTCCTATTTATACAACTGAAGCTATTAACAACTTCCTTAATATTAGGGAGGCTTGGCTCCCAAACTCAATATTGACTTGTCTTAAATTATCACTGGTTTGGCTGCCAATGAACTCAGTGAGCTAGGTTGCTTGTAACTCTAAGATGATGAGATCTGGTGGAGGAATATTCGATTTATTGAGGAGTTAAGGAGGGAGACCCAATCTCCTAAAATCCCTCTTGCTTGTCTACCTCGAGTTCCTACACTTAAATTAGCCCAAAACTGCTCCAAATCCTGTAATTATTGAACATTTGGCCACATGAGATAACATCTCACCTTTACCCTTCTCATTAAGAAAAACATAATAAAATATGTAAATAAATATGAGAAACTTTGATTTTAATAATATGGAGAGTGGTATTAAGGCCCATATAATTTACCTATTTATGATCCTCATCATCACTCCCCCATTGAAAGTGTTGCTCATCCTCTAAGAAACTTAGTCTATGTCCATATCTTTCATAACTCTTGTGGCATCTCTGAGATCTGAGGCCTCTATTGATGTAGTTTCCTCTTGTGGATAAAACCCTACATGTTTCTCTATTTTCTCCCTGTTATAGACATATTTGGGCACTACAACCCCAATCACATATGTCCATAAAAAAAGGGCTTCGAAACCCCTAAAAGTGTTTTTTCATACCCTAAAGGAACAAGGTCAACTGATTACATAATTTCCCAGAAGTTCTCCCTCAAAAACTACTCAGAACTGGTCAAAAAAGGACCATACAAGCTGCTCCATGCTGAGGGTGTGATGCATCTCACCTGTTACACACAGAGGGTGTGATGCATACTAAAAATCCCTTCTGTAGGGTGCGATGAGCGAGTGCAAACAAATGGCAGAGGCAATTTGCTAGGTGGAAACCTAGAGAATCTTCTAGAAACTTCTCATTTGACACTTTCCTCTCTAAATTTGCCCAGGGATGAGTAAGAGATCATGAAACCTCCAAGTGGAACCAAGAACTATCAGAGAAATGACACTAATCAAAATCCCAGAAGCTGACTCACCCCCATGAAAATATCTATATATGGATCCCTCATCCTAGAGATCCAAAGGCTGGAATTTTGTATTTTGTAAGGAAGTGTTGTTGGTTTCTCTGTGAAACATTGTATTGTTGGGTGATATAGTATTTTCATGAGGTGAAGAGGGCTTTCATGCTGGGAGGATGGAGCTGGATCAAATAGCTGGGTTGTAATCCTCTCTTGTACTACTTCTATCAATAAAGCTATTTGATTTTTCCTCCATATACTTGTATATCTCTGAATCTTGTATTTGTGTGCATTTGTATGGTTAATGTACATCTGATCCTATATTATTTATGGTTATAGATCTCTATGCTTTGATGGTATTTTGCTACTTTGACTCTACAGGTGTTCTTTGAAGTGGGACAAGTGAGAAAGGAGTGGTGAAAGCTCTATCAATGGAGAGAGGAAACAAGCAAGGAGCCAAGCGAAAGACTGAGGTTGGTACTTTTTGCTTCTCTCTCATCTATCTCTCATAAAGGAAAACACAAGTAACTTTGAATTGTTTGTTTCTAAGATAGCTACCTGTCTTAGTGGGACTAGCAGCTCTAAGTAAACACTAGTTTTCCTGGAAACAAAATGGCGACTCTGCTGGGGAGTGAATAGTTTGTTTGTTTGTTGCTATTGTTTGCTTTATAAACTGCAGACGGAGCCTGAAGTTAAGCCAGCTAGCCTTTGAACTACTTTTGCTATGCAACTGCAAATTAGATCAATGTTGTTTCAGTCAATCTTCGGGTTCTTTTATGAACTAAACATCTAACTTCCAAATATCCTAAGAGCCCTAGTGGTAGCTCAATAACCTCATTGATCATCCCCTATACTTTGTGTTTACTACTTATCATAATATCAGCCTAAATCCCTGAACTTAGCTACAAACTATGAGTGAAAACCAAGCTCAGTCTCATCCCTAGACCATCGCACAATCTCTCATTGGAAGTCTATATGCATCGCACCTCCCGTGTGCTGCAGGTGAGATGCATCCCTATTTCCCTTAAGGACGGGTGCGATGATTGAGTGAGACTGTTTCTGCCTCCAGATTTTGGTTTTTTCTTCTTTGTTTTTAGCTCTATTCAGGAGTTTTGTTGTCTATGATCAATATTTCACTGTTAAAACCTTCTTCCTTTGCATTATTCAGCCTCCACTGATAAGGAATTGTGAATGTTTTTTTATGTATTTTTCATCATTTACAGTCCTCCTTTGCAAATAGTAGCTTAATCGAACTGTCATATTTTGATTTGAAAGTGTCGCAACTATCGTTTTTATTCAAGAAAAGAGTGTCGTAAAGTCTTCCTCTTTTAGATAATTGATTACACTTTTTCCATTGTATTTGATTTGAATTATCAATTCTTTGAAGTGTCGAAAACAGTTTTCCATTCGAAAGTGAAAGTATCATCTTACTCTTCCTTTCGTTTTTGAAAATAATTTGCTAAAGTGTCACTTTGACGAAAAGTAGTTCAGATATGTACTTAGTTTTCTTTTTGTCATTCTCACATTAAGGAAATTGAAAAAAATACATGCATGTGCATTTGCATTTAGACTACGTGTGGAAATTGATTTAGGAAAAGTGCATTTAGTGTGTGCTCTCTGCTCTATGTTGAAATAATTTTACTCTTCTTTCCTTAGTAGCTAGGATTTTCATTGCTAAAAGAAAATAAATGACTATTTATCATCTTAGATTGCATATTTAGGAATTGTATATCTACATCACGTGGTGAACCTTAAAAGGAAAAATTCTTAAGAAAGATCAACTGTAAAATAAACCCCAATGAACATAAAAATGCTTTGGAACCTAATGCACAACATCTAGAAGTCTACGCTAGAGACATATTCCATCGTTGTAAAGCCTGGTAACTATCGTTTTCATCGTAGGTTGGGTGATTTCTCCTCTTTGATATGATAAGTGCCAGTATGGACTTGTGATCCCACGTACCGTCAAGTATATATTGGGATACCACAATAGGCTATATCCTTTATCCTTAGGAAGCCGTGTCTACCGCCCCATCGATTGCAATGCACTGAACACAACATTCAGGAAGATTGACTGCTATACGTAAAAGTATATTGCAGTTTTGCCATTGGTTTGGTAATCCCTCTGTCTAGATTTCTAGAGTAGTCACTTTCCTTCCTTTTCAGACTCCTTAAAATAAAAGGTCCATCTAAGCACTTGTCACTTTAGGCTCATTAAAAATCGAAGGTGACTAGAGTCATCTTTAGTTTTTTCTCGACTTTTAAAAATTGAAAAAGAAAGTTGTGTTAAAGCGTCATAAAATTCATTTAAATTGGAATAACATTTTACCCTTTTAATTTTGAGTTGATCAAGTAATCCGCAATCGTGGAAGAAAGTCAATCAAAACCATGTCGTTTGCGGAGACTAATGAGTCAACTGTCTTTGACTCTGGAAATGAAACCATTCTGGGCCAAGCGATCTCGTTTAACTAGGTTGAAGTCTCCTGGTTTATTTGAAACTTATGTTTCAACATCATCAGAGACTCTGATTACTCCAATTATTTTCGGTACCCCTGCCTCTAAAGAAGAAGTTCCGCAGTTACAAGAGGACATTAGAATTGATCCTAGTGTAATGGTAGACACTTCTATTCCTGAACCAGCTCCATCTAGGGCTGATTCAGAAGGTGCCACCCCTCCAACATTTGTCGCTGCGAGGTCTATACCTTCTTTTGCACCAGAAATATTTTACGGACCTGGCGGTCTATGTCTTCCACCTGGATTGATTTCTATAGAAGAGATTGTGGAGGATCTTCCATCCAGTACCCCATTGCATTTTGGAACTGGAATCCACCTATATCCTTCTACCATAGAAGTTAGTTCTTTTGAACAACCTTCATCGCAAGTTCCTGTAGAATCGCTAGGAAATCTTTTGGATAGACTCGATATGTCTGAACAACCATCGACATCTAGGACTATGTCATCTGATACAACAACAGTGGAACTTCCTGCTACTACTTTGACCATGTTTGCTGGTATACCATCTGTCCCAACTAGTTCCCAACTACTAGATGGAGTCCACCCAGGGACTGTTTCGACAGCATGGTCGATTCCTAGTTGTTCGTCCGAAATTTTATCTGGAATTTCTTATGATGAGACTCAATAAATTGATCCTTCACATCAGTATAAATTTGGATAGTCCAGTCTCCAAAGACCAATTTACCCTTTGAACACTGGATTTCTGCCATATGGGGGGCAGTATGCCTTATCATTGTTCCCTCCGAGAGAGCAACCATATGAGAGTGCACAACAAAATTCGGGTCAAGCTGGAATTGCATCCAATGGTTGGGTGCCAATACTGCCTCAACAACCAAGAGTTGTATATTCAATGCAACAAAATCAACCTGTGTCAAACATTCCCACTACACCGGCTATTGTGACGGTGTCGCAAGTACAAGCGCTGCCTGTTGTATGTCAACCTCCAGTCTATCAGGTCATAATACAACAACCTCTTGTCTTCGTGACTCAATCACAACCACCGATTAGTGGCTCTTTAACTGAAGAGACTCAGGCTCAAATGGGTACTATTACCCCTCATCTTGGTCAAACATCCAGTATTGGACAGCAGCAAATGGTCTCACAGCCATGGCTAGTGCAATATCAACAACCGTAATTCCAGCAAGATTATCGAGGACCTGAGCAACAAAGCTTTGTTGGTAATGGGCAGTCATATATTCAAAATGGTTACCATCAATCATATTATAATGGTTATGCCCATCAACCTTATCAAAGTTATCAGCATCAAATACATTATGCTGGTATGCAAAGACCCACTAGTCAGGCGATCCCATCTTATCCTGGGTATGCTTCACCAAACTTGAATCAACAGCTGCCTTTCGTAGCGACTTTAGAATTATCAGATCTGAATCAGCTAACAAATGATCCAATTGCTTATGCCCCGTGGTGGCTGGCGATTCCTCATAAAATTCCATCAGATATTCCTAAATTCAATGGAAATCCAGGTGAAGATCCATCAAATTATGTGATGACCTTTCATCTGTGGTGTTCATCCAACACTCTTAATGATGATTCAATTAGGATTTTCCTTTTCAGCGAACATTAACTAATCCAGCAGTGAAATGGTACATTGAATTGCCTAGAGCTTCATTCGATAACTTCAATGCCCTTGCCACCACCTTTATATCACATTTTCAGTTACCCATAAGGTACGAAACAAGAATGGAACTCCTTACCAATTTTAAACAGACAACAACCACTCACATATCTGATCATATTCATGAGTGGCGACATTGTCGTCGAATGGTAAAGACATATGTTCCTGATCAGCTTCTAGTTGAATGGTTTATTAAGTCATTGTTACCTTCTATTACAGAAGATGTAGCCAAAGGAGGAGTTGTCACTGAAGAGCAAGTCATTGCTCGTGCACAATATCTAGACTTGATCTATACTCAGTTTGGCACACTCTACGACAAAATTCCTGATGCTCCTAGACCAAAGTTTTCCATTCCTCCTCCTCCTAAATCGAACAGGGACTCTCATGCCATTGACGACATGATTGGTACCTCAAGCACACAAACCGCAAAGGCCCCATCTGGTAAAGCCCTTGTAGTTTCCAATAAAAAGGCAAATGACAAACTTCCTGCCTTAGAGGTTAATGTCGTGTTGAATGACAAAGGCAAAGAACCGAAGCAACTAGGGGGCAAGAAGAAAGGGAAAAGCAAAAAAAAGAAACAGGATGATTCATCTCCTGAAAAATCTTCTTAAAACCCTTATGGGAAAAGAAACCTAATCAACCATGTCTCATATGCAATGAGGACCATTGGACGAGAGATTGTCTGCATAAAGCTGAGATTAAGAAATTCTTTAAGAGTTCAAAAACCTCAGCGGTCTTGACTGATCCATTTCCAAACCTAGAAACCAATCTGGTTGCTAGCGACAATGCGTTCCCATCCCAAGTGATTATGTTGTCCATTTCGAAACAACAAAATGATGCTTTGATATTGATAAGGAATAAAGATTATGGGAATCCACAGCTATCGAACAACAAGGTTGTAGATCAACCTAGAATTTTGACAACAACTTCGAATGAAGTTGTGCCACAATCATTCCTGAGCTAATGATAAAGCCGCCAAAGGGAGTAGTACACAAATCGACATTTAATCCTCATGCCCAAGCAGCACAGAATTATAATATAGTAGAAAATCTGGCCCAATCTCCGTTCGCTATGCTGACACTTGAAGTACTGCAAACTTGTCCCTCTCAAAAGCAGGCTCTATTATTAGCAATAGGTGGGATTGACCTAGTGGATTCCAATCTTGTGGCCTTTAATCATAAAGGATATGAACCTCAGTTACCGGCTCAACTCGCTTTCCTCGTACAAGTGAAAACCCTCAACAAAATTGTTCATCGAACAATCATTGATGAGGGGGAATCTACTTGCATTATGTCAATGAGTTGCTGGAAAACTTTAGGATCACCACCCTTGTCAAGATCATCAACGACACTAAAAGCATTCAATGGATGAACATACACCCCATACGGGATTTTAAGTAACTTTCAAGTTGAACTGGGGGGCAAGACAGTAGAAATTGACATCGAAGTTATCGATGGAAACCTCGATTACAATATCCTATTGGGAAGGTCCTGGCTTTATGCTATGGCTACTGTTGTGTCAAAATATTTTAGAAAGATTGCATTTCCCTTCCAAGGAGGAATTACAATCGTTGACCAAGAAACCTTCCTCCCCAATAGTTCAAAAGTTACGGGAAGCATTCCAATGATCCATGGAAGCTCTCATTCGCTTCAAAATATCAGAGTAGGCCTCGTAAAAGACCCTACCTTAATGGGTACTTTTGCCCTACCGCCTCCAAGTAATCTGGTGGAAGTGGCCATGGTGGAAACCTGCAATATGATATCTTCTATATCTACAAAGATTCAGAAGATTTTCAAAAATTTTGTTAGCATGGATCATCACCAGGTATTGCCTCCAAGCCCAATAGAAATATTGTAGCAATCAATTTTCTTGGCCTGCGGGGCAAACCAAAATCAACGCTTATCGAGTGTTTGGATAGATAGGTCTAAGGAATATGGCACCTCTTCAAATCCTTGGTCACATGTACATTCTATAGACAAAGGAATAATTCAGTCAATGATGATAGGAGAGGCACCATGGGAAGATTACCACCATCAATCCCATCTTATGGATTACCACGAATATTATTCCAGTGACCTTAATCATCCTTCAGTTTTTTATTTTCTATCAAATACTGTAAATACGGTGGATTCTAAGCAAAATCTGTCCAATATTGAAGAAACTATCGCCATAAATATCTCGACCAAACCTAATGTTGTAGAGAATATTCAGGTCGGCAAATCTTGTTCTTCTTCAGAACTGGAAATATATTGCGCTCTCTTTCACGAATTCAGAGAGGTCTTTGCATGGTCATATGGAGAAATTCCAGGCATTAACTCAAGCATAGTTGAACATGAAATCAAGATGTATCTAGATGTCAAATCGGTATGACAATGGCTTCGGCAGGTACACCCAAAGAAATCCGCTGCCATCAAGGCAGAAGTTGAAAAACTTTTACATGCTGGTTTCATTTACTCGGTTCCATTAACTTATTGGGTATTGAATATTGTTCCTATGATGAAAAAGCAAGGATCGATTAGAGTGTGCGTTGATTACAGGGATGTAAATAAAGCTTGTCCAAAGGACAACTATCCTATACCCTTCATCGACCAGATAATTGATGAATGCACCAGATGCAAAATATTTTCATTCATGGATGGATTTTTCAGGTATAATCAAATAAATATCCGCCCACAGGACCAGTCAAAGACTGCATTTATATGTCTGTGGGGCACATTCGCGTACTGCAAGCTACCTTTCGTTTTAAAGAATGCAGGGGCAACTTTTCAGAGGACTATGAATTATGCCTTCCACGACATCAAGAACATCGTTCAACCATATCTCTACGAACTACCGGCTCATTCGCAAAAGAAAACTGATCATCCACAGGTTTGAGAGCTATATTTCTACGTTGCCGACACTACAAGATACGACTCAATCCACACAAGTGTGTGTTTTTTGTTGATTCTAGTCATTCACTTGGTTTCGTAGTCTCTAAGGATGGAATTCGACTCGACCCATGTAAGGTTCAGGCAATCATCGATATGCCTCCACCTTCAAATTTGCTTTAGATTCAGAAATTCCAAGGGAAAGCAAATCTTCTGAGGAGGTTCATTCCAAATTATGTCGAACTTGCTAAAGGTTATACACGTCTTTTGAAAAAAGAAGTTCCCTTTAACTGGGATCAGGTTGCACAAGCTTCCTTTGATGCTCTGAAGGAATCCCTAATAAAAGCATCATTAATGTACGCTCCTGACTATCAAAAAGACTTTAACCTGTATCTAGCTACAGTGGATACAACCATCGCAATGGTTTTAGTTCAAGAAGACAATGGAATTGAACATCCTGTCTATTATTTAAGTTGAAACTTAAATGATACAGAAAGCAAGTACTCCTATGTTGAAAAGTTGGCTCTTGTAGTTGTTCAAGCAATATAGAGATTTCGACACTATATCCTCTTTTGCAAAACTACCATTTTGTCAGATTGCAACCCTATGACTTACATTTTGTCACGTCAGTTACTTAGGGGCAAATATTCGAAATGGATAGCCATTTTGCAAGAGTTTGATCTAGAATTCGTAAAATCCAAATCAAAGAAATCTCTAGTTTTTGCGGAGTTACTATGTGACTTCCCATCGTCGTCCAACGATTCAACATCCAAAGCATCAATCGTGGATGAATCTTTGTTTCTGATATCCTTGAGTGATCTGTGGTATGGAGATATACTGATCTTTCTCCAAACCCAAACATACAGGCCTAATGCCTCTCGCTCACAACAACGACGTACTCGATACCAACCAAAAGACTACATGATCATCGGTGATACACTTTACCATCACGGTATCGATATAGTTCTGCGAAGGTGCCTCACCCACGAGGAGGCCGAAAAAGTCCTGAATGATTGTCATTCAAGCATGTGTGAGGGGGCATCAATCTGGTTACGCTACGGCACAAAAGATTTTACGAGCATGTTACTTCTAGCCAACCATGTTCAAAGATTGCATAATCGTAGTCAGAATTTGCCATGCTTGTCAAATCTTCGACTACAAAACTAGAATACCATCCACACATCTGCATCCAGTAGTTGTTGTTGGGCCATTCGCCAAATGAGGCATAGATTTCATGACATGTAACCCCACCTCGGCTGGGGGGCATGGGTATATCATAGTCGCAGTTGAATATTTTACAAAATGAGCCAAGGAAATGCCTACATTAAACAACAACAGTGAAACAACTGCTCTTTTCCTTTTCGATCATGTAGTCTATAGATTTGTTGTTCCATAGGCTATAGTCACAGATCATGGATCACATTTCTGCAATCACATGATGGTTGAATTGGCTGCCAAATTAAGACTGTCCCACGATAGTTCTACTCCGTATTATCCGCAAGCTAACAGACAGGTTGAGGCCATCAACAAAGTCCTAAAGCACATGCTGCAAAGGATGATTGGAGTCCACAAATGGAGTTTGCACCTAATCCTATACTTGGCCTTGTGGGCATATAGGACATCAGTAAGAAATGCCACTGGATTTACACCCTTTCAGCGAGTGTATGGCCTGGAAGTGGTCTTACCGATTTGGTGTGAAATTTCATCTCTTAAGCTCACAGTCGACCTTCTCATCGAAACTTCCGAAGAAGAGGCTCGTTTCTTGGAATTAATCCAATTGGATGAAACCATCATGACACCGCCTTGGCTAATGAATGTTGGAATTATGATTCAGGTGTTGTCCTTGATGGCAACTCACTCAAAGGAATGATACAGGTGATGACAACTCACTTAGAGGACAGATCACAGTGCAGCAGGTAAATAGAGAGATATACGCAGGTTGACCGTGAAGAAAGTGCGTATATACGCGGGTAAGCAGAAGGAGCGTACGCGTATACACGTGGGTTAATAAGTGTAAAGGCGCGTACATGTTGGAAATCATGGTTTTGGTCCGTGGTATTTGGTCCAAAGTGACGCCCCCAAGTATTGGGTTCATGGTATTGTTTCTACATGGTTTTGGACCATGGTATTGAGAGAAGTCTAACCTATATAAGGAGAAGATCATTAGGCAAAAATGAGAGAGCAAGGAATGAATGTCGGACGAAGTGTGAAGATCTAGTATTGTTGGTTATCGGTTTGTGCTACTTGGATTGGGTTGATATAACAGCGAAGGTACAAGTAATTATCTTTAGGTCTGTACGTGGGTTGTATGAGGGGAAAGCGCGTGTACACGCGGTTCTGGTATAGTAAAGTAGCGTATGCATTATGAGATTTGGTATTTCAGGTTGCTGTTGATTCTACTGGTTGTTGCAGAGTTCTGGGCTCTGGTTTGCGTTCTGTGTTTTTGATGACAGGGTTTCAGTGATTCAGTATTGGGTGATTTAGAGATTTATGATGCAAGTATAAGTGGATGATTGTTTTGCAGCAGTGATTTTTTTGTACTTATGGATCCAGTCTGAAAATTGATGAAACGTGGTCCCTGAAGAAAAGAAGGTTGCAGCCTTCTATAGTTCAACACCTACGTACTAGTACATCCGCTAGTACAAGAGCTAAGGGGGTTGTAGCTCCCTTCCAGAAGTTACTGGAAAACGAGAGAGGGTTGTAGCCCTCTGCAGGTTGTAGCCTGCGTGCTGGTAAAGGACTGCACCAGTACATTGTAAAAGAAGTTTCTTATTAAAGAAAGAAAGAGACGAATTGCAACAGGTGGTTTTCACCCACATTGGGTTTCCACCTTATATCATGGTGTTCATGTGTGCTTCTTATGTGTGATGATCTGTACTATTTTACTACACCTGTTTACTGTTAATGTGGCTAATAATGTTCTGATGCATTTACTGAAGATAAGCTAACTGAATCATAAGGTTGCTACATATATGCTTGTTGCATTGAATACAGTCGCGTATATACGCGTATATCCTTAATTGAAGTCGCGTATATGAATCTGAGTGTGAAAATGAAAAAGTATCTGATTTGCTAATACTGATTCATCCCTCCCCCCCCCCCCCCCCGTATTATTTCCAACAATTGGTATCAGAGTAGGTCCTTTTGAAGAAGCTTGATCGCTTGAAGGAAAAGATCCATCGGAATGGCTAATCCAGAAAAAGAGGCACATATCAGGCCACCAGTCTTTGACGGGAGAAACTTTACCCACTGGAAGATAAGAACCACAACATATCTACAATCACTTGGAGCAGAAGTTTGGGGAATCGTAGAAAGTGGATACAATTTCCCATCAACAGTTCCTACAGATGCAGCCGAGAAAAAGAAATATGAGCTCAATGCCAAAGCTGTTACTGTCTTATTGGGGAGTTTGACACAATCAGAATTTATGAAGATCATGCATTTCAAATCAGCTAAGGAAATATGGGACAAAATCATTCTAAGCTACGAAGGAGATGAACAGGTAAAAAGAGCAAAGCTTCAAACTCTTAGAATCCGGTATGAAAATCTTAAGATGCATAGTAATGAAAGCATAGCTAATTTCTTCTTGCGTATGGATGAGATTGTAAATTGTATGAGGGATTTGGGTGAAGAATTTAAGGAAGTTGTCTTAGTTGAAAAGGTTTTGAGATCCCTGTCTGCTAAATTTGATTCCAAAGTGTCTGCCATAGAAGAAAAGGAGAATCGCAGAAAATCACCATGTCACAGCTTCACGGAATCTTAACTGCTTTTGAGATGCGAAAAGAGGGACCATCAGAAGCTGCATTTGAAGAATCAGGATACATGTCAGAGGAAGAAGAGGAGGTAAATTTTGTCAAGAATCTTGAACGGGGAACTGGACAATTCAAAGGTAAGCTACCTTTCAAATGCTTTTCATGTGGTAGAGTTGGTCACTATGCTGCTAGATGCCCTCATAACAAAGGAAAGATGTCGGAAGAAGGTAATAGAAGCTATTATACTCATGTTAAAAGTAATGAATCATTCAATGGCAATGAAGACATTAGAAGTCTCATGGCATATGATAAGAAGAATGCAGAAACAGAAGGATTTACCAAATTAAACGAACAATTGGAGACAGTAACCAGGGTAAGGGAGAAATTGCAGGATATAGTAAAAGATCAGAGCATAACAATTCAGAATCTTGAATCAAAGATCTTCTCTCTAAAATAAGATCTCGAAAAATCAAAGGAGCATAACATAGAAGCTCTTGAACCTGAAGTGATCAAATTGAAGCAACAAGTGGAAGAAGGAAGAAAAGTTGAAGAAGACCTAAGGAATCAGTATCTGAAAAAGGAAGAACAACATTAGGTTGAGGTAAATATCTTAAAAGGCAAATTAGAAGAGAAGGATAAATTGTTGTGATTTAAAGATAGTACTAAGATTTTGGATGACATTCTTGGTAGTCAAAGATCCCCTAGTATCAAGACTGGTCTTGGCTTTCATGAATCTGTTGAAGGTGAATCCAGTTCACAAGGTGAGGCAAGGAACTCCAAAGAGAAATCTAAAATGATCAACAAGGAGTTGAGAAGTCATCCCCATCAACAATCAAGGAACGAGATTTTTACTCCTCCACTGAATAATGTTGAATGCTATGTATGTCATAATCTTGGACATGTTGCAGCCAGATGTAGAAGTAGAATGGTTCAAGATCATCACAAAATATCATCACATCCCAGGTACTTCAGAGGATATTGCTTTACCTGCAATGCATATGGACACAAAGCAATTGATTGCAATAGAAGGAACATGAAATATGTAAGATGTTATTCATGCAACAAACTTGGACATAAAGCAAGGGAATGCAAGAGCAAATTTCAAAGTTCAAAACAAGAGGACCATACATCATCACAGTTTCAGAAGACAGAATTAGAGACAGAAAGGTGTGACATAACTCAGTTAGCTGACATAACAAACACAGGGGATACTGAAAGTGAAGAAATTCAGTATTCCATCTTGCATACGCTGATATAATGAAGATAAGCCGTGTATATACGCGAGTTACAGGCTGCAGAGTCACGTATATAGAGATCAGGAGAAAGGGCAGCAGAACAGACTCAGGGAAAGGTTCGGTCATGATAAGAGATGGTTGGCACTAGCTCAGGGGGAGAATATACTTCAAACAATGCATTGTTGGCATTATGTTTAGAAGTTGATGATGATGCTTATGTAGCTAAATGATACATCCTGTTGGTTGATCAAAGGAATGGTATTGCGAGTTTAGATGCTGATGCTTATGGTACAGATCATATATGATGAATGATAGTCATGATTTTGAATGAAGTGCTGGTCCTAAATCTGTCATTTTCTCAGGGCGAGCATGGATGGATTCATACATCTTGGCATATACAAAGGGGGATCTCATTCAGAGATTTCAGCAAGTACTCAGGGGGAGTATGGACAGCAGAAGGTATACCAAGGAAGAGAATATCTTGGTCCGCCCTTTGCCCTTGATGTCAAAGGGGGAGAGTGACTTGGTGTGGTTGGTTGCCATCAAGTCAAAAGGGGGAATTGTTGGCATTATGATTCAG
>APFE030191846.1:35296-50460 GCA_000404065.3 Pinus taeda
AAAAAATGTTCTCATTCACATTGTGGGTCAAAACCATTCACAAATATAACACATTTTTTTTATTCAAATTCAATATGAAAAATTATTAGTTTAAAACTTAGTCATGCTACTTTTTGAGTGTAAATAGGGGTGACTTTCTTATTTATGGAGAATATTTACTTAACCTCCTAATGTTTTATATTGTTCCTCTCATTATGACTTAATATGTCCACATCTAATTTATCCTTATGCATCCCGTAGTAAGACCTAGTTCAACAAGATAATTTTTCAATAATACTCTAAGTAGATTGACTTACAATCCAATCTCTCACACGAAGTAGATAACAAATCTCGACACATGATTTATTCACTCTCAAGTATGGGATAAATTGGCATACAACTTGATAGGAAGAAATGGTTCGAAGGGATATATATGAGGTGGAGAATGAGGTGGAGAAGTTATAGATGCGAAATATTACTACACACCTAAACTATAAGGATTCTCAACAATGTAAAAAAAAATATAAATGAGTGAGAGAAGAAATAGAGGGAACGCTTTCCCAAAAGGGAATGCTATGAATCCATTCTCAACAATGTAAAAAATTATATATAAATCAGTGAGAAAATAAATGGAGGGAAGACTTTCTCGAAAGGGAATGCTATGAATCCATAAATAAGAGTCCCAAACACTCGAGTAGATTTATTTTCCAAATTTGATGCATTCAACTCCAAAAAATAACTAATATTTAACCAATGTCTCATATGATATTATGAATCCATAAATAAGAGTCCCAAACTCCTGAGTAGATTTATTTTCTAAACTTGATGCATTCAACTCCAAAAAAAAACTAAAATTTAACCGATGTCTCAAATAATTCTTCTACGAAACTTTAAATTAAAGTGGTGAACTCTTAAGAGTAAATTTTTGGCTTATCAAACTAAGAACCAATGAAACAATTACAATGTCAAAATTTCCAATTAAAATGTAGATGCGACTTGAAGAGGTGATACACACTACTCATCAATAAAGTTAAACTAGAAAATTGTACATTTTATCAAAAATGCATGTAGTTGTAAAATAAATACTTTTAATGGTTTATTTCTTTTTCTATAATACAATTAGTTTATTTTAGAACACATATATCAATCATCAAAACACATAAGTAATATGAGGTATTTAATCAATTACTAATAATAGAATCATCATTAATATTTATAATTTTTTTTAGAGAGATAGAATGTTTATCTTATGGATATTTTGATCTAAGCAATTGACTTAGTGTGAGTAATTCTCCATTCAAGCATAGTTAGTATTCATTGAAGGTCATTGGCTAGTAGTTCTATGAGACCATCAAGGAAAAGGGAACTAGTTTGACATTTTTTTATATTACTCATTTTCCTTTACCCTTCATTTTAGAAAACTCGCTTCTTTATTAGTGTTTGGGTGACTCTTGATTTCTCTAACCTGTATTGCTAAGCTTTGCAGTTTTTTATTATCATGTTTTTGCATATCCTTTATTATGGCCTTTATTTTGCTTGCTAGGTTGTTAGTATCTCCTTGCAACCTTTTGCATTCATGATGGCATTCAAGCATAGTTAGTATTCTATGAAGGTCATTGGCTAGTAGTTCTATGAGACCATCAAGGAAAAGGGAACTAGTTTGACATTTTTTAATATTACTCGTTTTCCTTTACCCTTCATTTTAGAAAACTCGCTTCTTTATTGGTGTTTGGGTGACTCTTGATTTCTCTAACCTTATTGCTAAGCTTTGGAGTTTTTGATTATCATGTTTTTGCATATCCTTTATTATGGCCCTTATTTTGTTTGCTAAGTTGTTGGCATCTCCTTGATACCTTTTGCATTCATGATGGAATTCTCCTGATGGTCATAAGAAGACAATGTGACACCTTTTGTTGCCACATCCCCTTACTCATAAGAAGACAACGTGACAACTTTTGTTGCAACATCCCCTTACTTTTTCATGATGGGTTGCATTGGTTGTTTTTCTCTACTTCACCTCTAGTGTTTTAGTTCTCCATGATAAAAAGGCATTTATATATATATATATATATTATATATATATATATATATATATATATATATATATATATATATATATAATATATATAGATATATAATATAATAAATTATGAACTTTGTAAATATAATTGATTCAATTATTTAATTAACAGTAAATATAAAATAAAAAATAAATAAATGTATATAATTTAATATTACGAAGTAAATATTAATCATTATATCACTTTAATTAAATTAGTTATATGTGTTATATATTATTATATTTTATACATAGCATTCTCTCGTCACATACTATAAATTCTATGTATTAAATTTTGTATATATATATTGCTAGTATTAAATTCATAAATACAATGCAATATACATGTATAATAAACAATGTGTATATTATAAATTCCATTTTATAATGACTTACCAAAGCTCATCCATTTATTATACACCTATGGGAAGAGGTATATTAACGCATAAAAAAACAAAAATACTATCATTCACATGATAAATAATAATGTCCAAACTTTGAAGCACATATTTCATTATCTATTGATCAGTAAGTCATATATATTTAAATACAACTACTTGAGGAATAAATCACCATCAAATTTATATTTGCAGAACTCATTCAAACAAGTGAGATTTTCAATTTTTGTAACATATGACTGTGTTAGGGACAAAAATGTTCGAGTGCAGCATAACGCATTTGACCTTTCAACTCCACATAAAAATCTTAGGGGTTTCCTACTGCAAGCATTAGAAAAGACAACTGAAGAAACAAATGGCTAGGGTGATGCGTGCTCATGGGTTCTCTTTCCACGTCGTCCTATTACCATTCGAAATTTTTCTTCTTGAAAATTTATGTTAAATTCTTTCATTGAATCAATGAACTCTTTATGTTAAAGTCTTCTACTCCAAAATTATTTGGCATCAATGTCATGCTTATAGCATTGACACTTGTGCTCAATAAACATCCCTGCTAGCAAATGCAAAATTTAGTATAAAGAAAGAGGTAGCATGGGTAGTTTCAAATGCAACGTACAGTGGAAGTGATGACCATATAAAGTATGAAGCTTTTCTTTCTTTGTATTCTTGATTTTCTACATTCATTTCTTTTGATGATGTTAGGTTGATGACATGATTTCTGAAGATACAAATGGCCAGGGTGATGCGTGCTCATGGGTTCTCTTTCCACGTCGTCCTATTACCATTGGACATTTTTCTTCTTGACAATTTATGTTAAATTCTTTTGTTGAATCAATGAACTCTTTATGTTAAAGTCTTCTACTCCAAAATTATTTGGCATCAATGTCATGCGTATAGCATTGACACTTGTGCTCAATAAACATCCCTGCTAGCAAATGCAGAATTCAGTATAAAGAAAGAGGCAATATGGGCAGTTTCAAATGCAATGTACAGTGGAAGTGACGACCATATAAAGTATGAAGCTTTTCTTTCTTTGCATTCTTGATTTTCTATCTTTATTTCTTTTTATGATGTTAGGTTGATGACATGATTTATTTTACAGATACTTTCTTGATAGCTTCAACTTGCAAAATTGCAAAGGAAAACATAACATTAGATCATTGTTTATACTTCTCTCCTACTTGTAAAGGGAGGAATTGCAGAGCATGTGATCTGCTCGGTGAGAAAATTTCCCTGGATGAAATCCGTCATCTAACCATCGTTAGCCTCTTGGGCTACATGCTCCCATTAAATCCATGACCTCTCAAAATTATTTCTTAATGCAACATAATTTCAAATATTTAAAAGTAACATGATATATCGAATCAACCGGTAAAGAATTCAGTTGATACTTACAACATGCAAGTTCAAATTTTTTTGTTTGTTACTTTCTCCAAAGACAAGGCTAACTCCATGGCTATAACTGGTATATTGAGAACCAACCCACAAAAATGTCAGGCTACATTCTACCAAAAAACGACATGACACATGCACGAAAATATACAAGTCTGTGGATTGGACTCACCATAAAAGGCATCACCCTTCTCAGCGTTGTCAAAATCCATGACAACAGACAATAAAATGGACTATAGTTTAACCAACGTGAATAATGTTTAAGGCTTGAAACAACATACTGAATTAAAAATCTCAAGTCTCAGGAACTTGATATTTCATGAGCTTTTCTGCATGATACCGCTCTTCATCATTGGCATCCTTAAAGTACCTGTCAGATCGGAGAAAATATGCTACTTATTTCCTCTTACATAGATGTATAACAAGCATACATACACACCAATATATGAAGAAAACCTCAGGGTACTCACTTAGCAAAGCCTGACAGAGCCACGTTGTCTCTATCAAAGTATGCAAAGAGATCATGATAAACAAATGAAATGTTGTACTCCACGCTTCCAAAAATAAGTTTGACATGACTTCAGAGTATGCAGAAGTTAATGCATCCAATATGAACTAACAAGAGCACAATTTACATAAATTCCATGTTGATATAATAGAAATTTAAAGCATCCCTGGTACTGAGAGTGATGTTTCCGGGATGAAGAGGAGGCCATGTGTAGGTCTTGAGTTCAGCTTTAAACCACAAAATTTCACAAACAAAATCACTAAACAGATCTAGCTTATTTTGTACAATATGTATGTGCAAGTTGGAATCTCCAGAGTTTGGTGTTGCAAATAACTTTGCCATCAGTCTTGACCTGCAAACTAAGTATTTCCGGTGTCGTCAATGACATATTCTAACCATTCACTGGCTCCTGTGACGCGGTTCCAATCCTTCCACCACCAATTCTCAGTGTAGTCGTCCATGTAATGTGCCCTAGGGTTCGATCGTGTGACCTTATGACGAGATATTTCACAATTCTTTGAGTTTGGGTGTTTCCCACAATCACCTCAGGGTTAGATTTCTCATGATCTTGAGAGTCAAGGGAAAGTTGCGCAAACCTAATGAGTTGGCTTACAGTGTAGTTTAGCGGAAACTTAAAGAGTCTGCAGACAGTTAGCTCAGCGAGTGGGACACAACCGTCCAACTAAAAAATTAACGAGTAAGAGTCTGCACACAATTAGTTCAGCGGGTAGGACACAATGGTCCAACTGAAAAATTAACGAGAAAGTTGGTTGACAAGATTAATTCAAGGATTGAGCAAGGTAAATTAGTTCACTTGGTGGGATCAATGGAAGGGAACACTTCAATCGTCTAATACGTGATCTAATGGTGGATAGTAAAGACAACTAAGCCCAAAGGTAAGTTCATTTCAAATGGAATGCCTTACAGTATAAATATTTCTATTTTTTTTAATTATAAATTTTATTTTTAAAATAAAATATGAATTTTAATACAAATATAAAATTTTATATATTGTAAATTATAATTTAAATAGATTTAATAATTAAAACTACCTTATTTTTTAATTATTACAAAAAAATCAATTTAACATAATGATTTTGAGCAAAAAGGTTAATATTAAATTATCTATTATAAATAATGTAAAATATAAATTATAATAAATAAATATACAACTAAAAATAACTTTTACAAATTTTAATTTTTTGTATTGTATTTATTTTTTTATATTGAAAAACCATCTATTAATTTCTCATATTTTTTAAATTGAATAAATTTATTTAATATTGGAAAAATCGTTTATATTTTTAGTATTGAATTAAAATAATTTTGATTAAGTTAAGAATTATTTTACAACATTGTAATATTTGATAATTATAACATTAGATAAATCATCATTTTTTTAAAAATATTAATTGGAAGATATTTATATTCCATTTCCTTAAAAAAAAATGCATTTTTCTATTTTACTAGCAAAATCTAATAATTAATGACGGGTATGAGTTAATAACTTTTTTTATTCTAATTATTATATTTTTAGTTTTTGGAAAGAGTTAATATTTAATGTAATGAATCATTATTTATAGGTGTGATAGGACATAGTTTCAATGTTATCAAATATTATGGATTTTAAATGATTCAAACAATAGCGCCAATATTAAAGTTATTTAGAACAAAATTTTCATTATAACCTTAGATATTGATATTATTTGTTTTTATGTTCACGATAAGACATATTTTTGGAACAAAATTATCATTATGTAGCCCTTGTTCAAATGTGAGAATTGGTTCACACATTTCTAAGTTTAATAATTAAAATAAGCAGTAGAGAACGCTAGCTATGCGGCCTTGTTTAATACAAAATAAACCATAACTAATATGACTAAGGGAGTCCTAGTTAACTTTTCTATTCTTCTTCCATGTCTCTTATTAATGGATAATATGATTGATTCGTGGCTTGCATGGATTCCTCGTGGCATTGAGGTGATCTTACAACGAACCAAAGCTTCTTTAATTTAAGCAATTTTGTGAGGTTGATTCATTCAAACCAGTGATTTGAATACCATGGTTGTGATGGTTGTAATAATTAAGCTATAGGTGTGGTTTATATTGGAATTGGGCTCGATGAATTTTGATTTTTAAATAAATGAGTGGACAAGAATTGATTTCAAGAGAATATTCTTCATCTAATAAATCATGCAATGAATGCTATGAAAAGTATTTGAACGAGTTTTCAATTTCAAATCAAAGAATAACATATTTAATTTAAAAATCATTTATTTCATCAATTGATTATCGCTTAGTTGGATTCATTGGGTTGACTCATTAAATGGGAAAAAGAAGAACCCATTCATAAATTACAACACATCAATGGGCTCGGACAGAAAATGGATGATCTCCCTTCCCCGCGACACCAACATGAGAAGGATGAAGAACCTGCACCATTGAAGCTTCAAAACATCACTATCTAGTCCATGTAAGCCTGTAACATTCTTATATTGAATGTATCTTTTTCTTTTAACTCTAAGAACGGATTCTCAATGTAAATATTTCTACATTTGGTTTAAAAAAGGGGGCAACTAACCCTACTTGCCAACTAGTCATGATTATTCATAAATTCCAGCAGTGTAATTATCAAAAAAAAATTATGGTTATGTATTTGATATCAATTTTTATTTATGAATTGAAGAGGAAGAGGTCGTGAAATATTGTAACAAGTTTATTTAATTATTTATTGTAACATGTTATATTGTTTTTGTTTTTAGTAAAAAATACTTAATTTTCAATTAGTTTTGAAATTTCTAAATAGATTTTATATAGTTGATTGAAGTTTTGAAAAAAATAAATACTAAACTAAATATTTTGAAAATCAAAAATAATTTTTTAAAATTGAATTTATATTTTCTATTTCGTTTATGACGATGTTTAAAATTGAATTGTTAGAAAAAGAAATTATTTAAAAAACAAAAAACAAAAAAATCTTTGTATGCAACCAAGTGTCATAACATTTAATAAAGAGTATATCTATCAAATCTAAATATTTATGAGAATGGATTGTCATTGTATAAAGTACCAAACCAAGTGTCATAACATTTAATAAAGAGTACACCTATCAAATCTAAATATTTATGCTTAGTTTTTTGTTTTTCACGTGGTGGGAAAACCTATCATAACTCAGTTGTTAATCAATGTTCAACTACAAGATCCACATATTCATGTTTTATTTTATTCTGCAACTCTTACATTTCTTACTCCAGGTATAAGTTCACAGTCTGTTACCTGTGAAAATTTCAAGGATACAAAAGGAAAAGTTTTGTGTGAATAAATTATTAAGATAAAAAGTTTTAAAAAAATGGAATTCGTAAATTAGTGTACCAAGCAGAGAACAAATAATACCTTTGTTTTCTCATATAGAATGTGTTTCTCTTCAGCTGCATCTATACTGAATGTCAAATTAAGGATGTCACTAATATCATTCTATCAGCAGAAAGAGAACTTCGATGTTAAAATGAGGAATACATTAACTAATTCATCAACGACTTGTATCACATAAATAAAAAGAGAAAATTAAATTGTTATGTTAATATGAGGATTGTTCATAAAGAAGAAGACACATGGTAACTCCAGTTAAAAGAGAAGCAAGGAGAAGCCTATTAGAAAGAAATAACAACACTGAAAACTGCTACATACCTCCAACATCCATTTCAGATTCTTATAATAACCAGGATCAATAGCCTCAATGTCATGATATGTAACTTTCACACCAAGTATGTGCTTGTAAAATGATCGGGTAAAATAGACATCTAGGAGTTAGCCATCTAATAATGCTTTTGTAACATGTAGAGAACGTAATAAAAAAAAGATCAGAGATCAACATATGCATGTTCCCTCTGCACCACTATGTATTTGTGTTTGTCGAGCTTATTTGCTGGCATATTCATATAATCAACTACTAATGCATTCAAATCAAAATCTTAATGGGCACCTATTAATGCATTTTCAAGGAGAAGAGGGCATTGATGATGGTGGGTTAGCAAGAGAATGGTACAAATTAGTCTCAGGGTGATTTTTGACAAAGATGCTCTATTGTTCATCATTGTTGGGAATGAATCTACATTTCATCCCAATCCAAATTCGTTTATTCAAACAGAACATCTATTCTACTTCAAATTTGTAAGACGTGTGGTAATGCTTCACTTAATCCAAATTTGGTTATTCAAATAGAACATCTATCCTACTTCAAATTTGTAGGACGCGTGGTATTGCCTCTCTTAAACTTTAGTGGATCATTAATTTGAAAGGGGAGGGGGTTTGAAGTTTCATCTTTCCCTTAAAATATGCAAATATTTGTTATCCTCATTGAAGTTCGCAAATGTTGCGATAATTCAAGTGAGTCAGTGATTGAAAGTTCGACTAGGCCTACCAATTGAAATATCAAAAAGCAAGCCTCATGATCTAGACAATTGGAAGTACCATAAACGAGATATCATTTCAACAATATTATCATTTTATATTATTTAATGTGAAAGATATAAATTATAATGAAATATTAAGAGGATCTGTTCGGCTAGATTGTTAGACTTAAACTAACAATCCAAATGCATTAAAAGGTAAAGTTTTGTTTTGGTAATAGCTATTAAATTCTTAACTGCTGTGATAAGAGTTCAATGCTTTGCACAGTTTTATTGCATCCATTGGTATTTGTATCAACCAAATTTTTGTTTCCAAACAAATTATCAATTTGATGCATCATCTTCTGTTTCGCATCAATCTGTGATAATAAATGAACACTGCCATCCTTGATACATTCCATACTTTTAGTATTTGAAATAATGACACCTGTTGTTGAAGAAGGTAACGATTCAAATGATGTGTTTAAGGAATTAGCAACAACAATAACACTAGAAGTTGAGGAACCACGACCAACGTATTCAAAATATGGACATGTATTTCTAGACCTCAATCCTATGTCTGAAGAAAATTCAAGTTCACTTGCCTTTAACATTTCTCTAGTCTTGGAAAATGGTGTTGTACATGTAGAACCAGACATAGATAAAACACTATGAATGGAATAGTATGCCTCTAAACCTATTTTTTCTTCGGACGTATCTGTGCCATTACCATTACGTGCTTGAACATTATTTTATGCTTAAAAGCATCCCCATTTTCAACCAATTTAACTAACTCTTTGCATTGCACTAAAAAATATGACTTTTCCAATTCTTCTTGTGTTCACTAGTCACAATTACACCTTCATGAGAAACATCCTTGGATAATGTAACAAAATTATGCTTCAGTGATCTTGTCTCTAAAGAGGTT
Organism: Pinus taeda; assembly: GCA_000404065.3. Taxonomy (NCBI): domain Eukaryota; kingdom Viridiplantae; phylum Streptophyta; class Pinopsida; order Pinales; family Pinaceae; genus Pinus; species Pinus taeda. Next base: position 44,949 of record APFE030191846.1, read on the forward strand.
TTCAATTCCTCAATTTCAGAGAATAATTTCTTACCATATGATTGAATAACAAAGACTTCAGAATCAGTATAATCATCTCTACTAACTTCAGTAGTAAGCTTAGAAGAAACCAGGGCTTGCTCTTCAAAATTCTTAGGTGCATATTCTCTACCTCTCCACATTAATATATGCTCCTTATCAAACAAAAGCAACACATAAGGAACCAGTTCCTTAAGTTTGGCACCTATCCTTTTGTAATCGCTAGGTTTCATTCCTCGACAATTTATCCGCACCAGATCACATTCTTCAAAAGCCTCCGTGACATTTTTCACAAGATTAAAGTAGACACCATTTTTTCCTAATTTACAAATGAGTGGTAGATGACGTCCTTTTCTTCGTAATGCATTTGCTTATTCTATTGTCATCCCAATAGGAGCTCACTCAATCAGCTTTAGATAGAGAGGTGTTGCAGGCTTCCAATGCATCAAGGGAAAAGTTGGATGGTTTTTGCAATTATAGTTTCGACCCCAAAAAATGTATACTACTCCACTAACACAACGAATGATCTTTCCACCAGTTTTCTCCTCTAGATGATAGCAAACATCATCCATGTCTACTGTTGGAACACCTTTGCATTTTATCTTACAAACCTGTTGACGTCTCCAATGAGTATGGATCAATTCTAACATAATGTGTGTCAATCTATCCCTTCCAAGATTAACTTAATGATTCCCTGAATGCACTTTTCGATGAGCTCGTTAATCTCATTCCTCAACAAAGGATCCCCCCGTATCTCATCTCGGGTCCTAGCATCATATTTTTGTTAAATTTTGTAGCATGGGAGGTACTCCAAGCCCTAGGAGTTCAAGGGTTGGAGGAAAAAGCACCATAAGGGCAGATTGTGGGCTTGGAACCAAAGAAAGGGGTTTTGGAACCAATCGTGTTTTTGGGTCATAACCATGATGGTTTCACAGCATCTGATGGATGAGGATGATAGTGCTTGGAAAGACATTTCCAACGCATTTAAAAACGTTTGAATTCGAGTTGTCATTTGGGAGATATTGAATTTTGAAGTCGACATAATAATTATGGATTTTTTTAAGCAGGCTGACATGAGTTCTAGGTAGTCTGACGTGAGAAATTCCATAAAGACGTGTTGGTTCATCATTGGATTTGGGGAGGCCTCATTTAGTATAAATAGAGGTCGAATGGAGTCATTTGAGGCATCCATTTTGGTGCAATACACTCCAAGATAAGCTTTGAAGTTTTGGTGGAGGAAGAGGAAGGTCTAGCCGCAACAAAGGGAGCATATGGACAACATGCAGTTCCTGTTTTGGAGGTCAAGGTACAGCTATGACTGAGCCACAATGCTGTAGGTGACAACATGGCATTTTTAAGGGATGTTTTGGCTTGTTTCAAGGCTGACTTTATTGCGGATTGCTGGGCAGTGGAGATCGAGGAGTAGGGGCACATGCTGGGTTGTTTTGATGACTGTTGGGAGTGTTTTTTAGGAGGGCCGAAGCCACAAATTGTTGATGTGCTAGGTCGTAGGCCATAGCCAACAAAAAATGTTATTCTCTGCCTATGTTTAGGTGAACAGGAGGCTGAAGGGGCAACGTATGAGTGGAAGAGCCCATCCAAGGAGAACCATAGTCGAAAAGGTGCTTGGAGGTTGACTGTGCAAAGGGTGTAAGGCTGGAAAGTGTGCCCCAACCAAAGGTGCAGTGTAAAACAATATAGCAAGGTGCAAAGACAATGCTGGAGGAGTCTTGGGTCAAGATATTTGACCAATTTGTATCAGTTTGATGATGTGACTGTGGAAGGCAAGTATTGGAGTGGACAAGGGTGTTTGGAAGGCTCCAATAAAGAGTAGATTCTGTAGTGGAGGATTGGGAGTCTTAGAGCTAGTGGAGGCAGCATCATTGACCACCCAAAAGGAGCCCTTGACAAGCCATCTTGAAGGACAAAGAGTAGTTGAAATTTGGGTGAAGGACGGTGCTGAAGTGCATCACTTTGATGGATGAAAGTTACTGCTAGCCTGGAAAATTGGAGCTCGGGTATTGGCCAGCTCAGAAGAGCAGATTGGATCATCCCAACTACACCGTGCAGAAGGATGTGCAACAATGTTAGAGGGCATCCCTCCTGAAGTCTTAATGTGTAGTGGCCTTGATGGACTAAGCCACTTCTAGTGAGTAGAACGGGTGCGATGGACCGACAGGACAAGATACAATAAGAAGTGTTGTAACCAAATTTTTCATTGTATCTTGTAATCGTAGATTATTGTATTTATCAGTTTGGATTAATATAATGAATATTGGTGATTGTATGTCATTGTACAATTTTGTTTAAAATTGTGTTCATTGTGAATTTTATGATTTACTGCTTTAGATTTTTTGTTGTGCAAAGTAGTTTATGGTTGAGACTCTTGGTTTGGTAGCATCAGTGATTTAAGACTCTAACCTAGATCCAAGGTCACGAAATTTCAACATGGTATCAAAGGATATCTGAGCTACTTTGAAAGCTAGTAAATAAGAGTTTGCACAATGAAGTACATCATGAGAGGGAGTTGGTCACATTATGAGTGAAGGAGTCACTACAATGTTAAAGTTGCAGGGTGGTCTCTAATATGAATACAAGTTGGAAGGGTTGTCCAATTACATTACTTGGAAAGAAAGGATCAAGTTGCTCTTGTAGGTCAACATGATCTGGGATTTTGCCAAGAAAGAGATCAAGAAGCCATCTGACCCTAAGTAGCTAGAAATATGGGAATACTTGGATACGAAAGCGAGGTTGATCATCCTTGATGGTGTGAAGGATCCCTTGATACCTCATGTATCCAGGAAGAACAATGCACACGAGATGTGGATGGCTCTTCATAATTTGTTCCAGAATAAGAATGAGAACCGGGTGCTGGTATTGGAGGATAAGTTGAAATACACCAAGATGATAAAGGGTGAAGGAATGACTTCATATCTAACAAGGATATCTCAAGTTCGGGATGAGCTTACTGTTGTCGGGGTAAAAGTTTCAGATGCAGAGATGGTAAGGATTACCTTGAAAGGGTTCATCGAGGAATGGAAACCCTTCATCAAAGGAATCATTGCCAGGGAGAAGCTGCCAGATTGGAATAGACTATGGGACAAATTCATTTAGGAAGAGTTGTGAGATGAGGATCTTCATCCTTCCAAGAAGGTAGATGAGGACATGGCACTTCTAGGAAAAATGAAGGATAAGCAGAAGGATTTGAGTAAAATCAAGTGTTTTCATTGTGGCGAGATGGGTCATTATGCGTCAAAATGTATGAAGAAGAAAGGAGATGATGATAAGAAAAAAGTGAAGCAGGCCTCCCTTATTTCCCATCAAGTAAAGATGGAAGAAGAAGAGGATGCCCTTTCACTAATTTCTCATTTCTCAGAAAGTACTATCAAAGAAGATGGATGGTACATGGGTAGCGATGCGACGAAGCATATGACAGGGTCATAGGATGTTTTTGAGACTCTAGTTGAATGGGACTCGAAGTTTCACATGGTGTTGGGTGACAAGATTTAGTTGGATATCCAAGGATCAGGTGTGGTGCCATTCAGGTTGGAGATAGGACGTATGTTGCGGGTCCAGGATGTACTATTTGTACCAGGACTCAAGTATAATGTGCTCTCCATCTCGATGATGGAGAGGAAGGGTCTTGAGGTCTTGCGCTAAGATGGGAAGGCAAGACACAAGACTAGAGGATCTAATTCCGATGGGATTGTACTTGGAGTCAGGGAGAATGGTCTCTATAGGTTGATGGGAAAATCTGAGGAACATATAAAGAAGCAAGGGTAGGTCCAGGTTCCAAAGGAGCAAGAGGAGGTGCAGGAGTAGTTTTAGGCTTCAAAGGAGTAGGTGCAGCTTCCCGAGAAGAAGGTAAACTTTTCCGAGAAAGTCTAGGATTTATAGGCTCAGAGGGAGTCAAGTTCGAGAGGGAGATTGCATACTCATAGGGAGAACATGCAACCCAAGAAGAGCGCATGGTCAGTGGGGAGAAAGGGTGCTTCCACATCTGGCACAAAGGTACCATGGAAGGAATGGAAAGCGTTTCAGGAAAATAAAAAATAAGTAGGAGGCTTCGAGTGACAATGACACTTCCGAGGGAGGCATATTTCATGCTTCTAGGATTGTTGCTATTGTAAGTAATAGGAGTTGGGCAAGTATTGCGAGCAGTGATGATGAAGATGAAGTAATTATGGGGCACAGAGGTACCTCCCTCACTATGAGGGATTGTTGAATTTTGTGTCTTGGGAGGTACTCCAAGCCCTAGGGGTTCAGGGGTTGGAGGACAAAGCGCCGCAAGGGTAGCTTGTGGGCTTGGAACCCAAGAAAGGGGTTTTGGCACCAATCGTGTTTTTGGGGCTGAACCATGATGGTTTCATGGCATATGATGGATGAGGATGATAGTGATTGGAAAGATGATTCCAACGCATCGAAAATCGTCCGAATCCGAGTTGTCGTTTGGGAGATATTGAATTTTGAAGTCAACATAATAATTATGGATTTTTTTAAGTAGGCCGACATGAGTTCCATGTAGGCCGATGTGAAAAATTCCATAATGACATGTCAGTTAATGATGGGCTTCGGGGAGGCCTCATTTAGTATAAATAGAGGTTGAATGGAGTCATTTAAGGCATCCATTTTGGTGCAATACACTCCAAGATAAGCTATGAAATTTCGGTGGAGGAAGAGGAAGGTCTAGCTGTAGCAAAGGGAGCATAAGGGAAGCGTGGAGTTCCTGTTTTGGAGGCCGAGCTACATCTCTGACTAAGCCACAGTGCTGTAGGTGACAGCGTGGCATTTTTAAGTGTTGTTTGGGCTTGTTTCGGAGTTGACTTTAATGCGGATTATTGGGTAGTGGAGACTGAGGAGAAGGGGCACATGCTGGGCTGTTTTGTTAACTGTTGGGAGTGTTTTTTAGGAAGGATGAAGCCACAAATTGCTGTTGTGTTAGGCCGCAGGCCATAGCTAGCAGCAAAGGTTGTTCCATGCCTGCATTTAGGTGAACAGAGTGATCCAGGTGGAGATTGGTGGCCACCTGCCAAGTCCACCTGGACCCCCACCATTGTCTTTCTCAGCATTTTCAGTTTCCTTAATTGTAGCACAACTTACTATTTTTAGCAGTTTTTGGGGTCCTGAACTTCCAGAGCCGTTTTGAGGCCCTAAACGACGTTTTTTGGGGAATCCAAGGACAACATGGACCCATGTTTCCCGTTCCAACAATGATAGTGCTCGAATAGACCTTTCTAATGAGCTATTGTACGCGTCAAACGGAGATCATATGCTAAAGTTACGACCGCGGGAAGTTGATGTACCAACTTACCCCCAAACGGGGCCCACAATTTGGCGTTTCATCTTCTAGGGGTAGGTTTTGGAATGTGAAGGGATTTCCATTGTTTCTCAACAATAAATAGGCCTTCGAGCCTCATTGTAACACAGTTTGGAACGGTTCAGAGGCATGTAGCCGCACATCTCTTCTCAGAGATAAGCTACCATCGCCCTAGCT
>APFE030191846.1:60039-74682 GCA_000404065.3 Pinus taeda
TATTTCCATTTCTGATTGTAAGCATGTTTCAATATTTTCCATTAATGAAATGAAGTATTATTTCCGCTGCATCTTTGTTAATATGGTTATCTCTGTAATTTGTTGCGTTCCTATTTAAATCTGGATCACAGAGGCTGAAGGGGCAACGTATTAGTGGAAGAGCCCATCCAAGGAGAACCACAGTCCAAAAGGTGCTTGGAGGTTAACTGTGTAAAGGGTGCGAGGCTGGAAAGTGTGCCCTAACCAGAGATGCAACGTACATCAATACAACAAGGTGCAACAACAACATTGGAGGGGTGTTGGGTCAAGATAATTGACCAGTTTGGATCAATTTGATGATGTCATTGTGGAAGCCAAGTATTGGAGTGGATAAGGGTGTCTGGTGTTATCACTCAGGTTGTCCCTAGGCTCCTTTTTAGGGATACGACCGAGGTAACCACAAACCAATCTTTGGATTGTAGGTTCTAGCCCACCTGCAATCAGAGAGGGCTCTCTCTTAATGATTCAACTTTGTTGATGATTTAGGCTAGCTTTTGGCTCAAGGGTTTTTTGTTTGGGTTTGGATGGAAGGTAGAATTCTCAAGCAAAGAGGCAAGGTAAGGTGTGATAAGTTTCAAACCATTGGGCGTGGAGTCATGGAGTAAGGCTTGCTATTGCGTCTTCTTGGTCATAAGAGGATTAAGGAGTGAGATAGCCACACATGATACAATTATCAATCTACCAAAGGGATGGAATGATGGAAATCAGAGATGAAAGGCAAAGGAGAATCATTTCATCATACTGAAAAAGAGGAGAAGTGGATGAATGGTGATCTAGGAGCAGTTAAGAATTCCTAACTTCTCATTCATATGTGAAAGAAACAACGTAAACAAGATCATTTAAGTATACATGCTCATAGTTATTTCTGATGAAAACATAAAAAAATGCAGAAATTGAACTTAAGGTGTAGTCAAACAAATCTTAAGCTATTCTTTTTTTTTTTAATTTAGTTGGCGGAAAGCTGGAAAAATCATGAAAATTAATAGAGGTGAGAAACACTTATTGAATCATGTAGAAGCACAAGAATTCCGTAATCACTCCTTGGCCAATTGAACACATCAAGCAGTTTCGAAATCCATGCTTTCAGCAATCTTTGATTATAGAAAGTATGACAGTTACAGTGCAAGTCTTTGCTTGGAGAAAATGCTGAGAAGAAGATTAAGCAATGTCTTCGACTCACTAGCTAACCAACCAACCAACCCCTCACTACATCGTTCAGGGTGGTATATATAAGCAAAATATCAGAAAGTCATTTATTACAATTGACCTAAACAGGTCTACAGAAGATCTTTTCTAAAACCTAAGTGTTACTGGAATTAAATGCAAGTAAGTCTTTTGGGCTGCGCTAGAGGCAGCTGAATCGAAAGGAGTGCAAGGTGGCCCTTGGAGGCTTGATGCGGTGCTATTGGAGTAACTTTGCTTCGGGATCTGTAACTCTGTTCTGGTGTGAGGTAAATGTGCAATAATTATGATTTGAGGGTGTTTGAGTGGCTTCGCCCTCTTTCTTTGACTCTGTTGGATGGTATTAAATGTTCTCCTGCTGCTAAAGATTTTGCTGATACTCTTTGCCGCTACATTGATGGTTTCTGCCGCCTACTGATACTATTTGGCACACTTGTTCCCCAAAGATTTGATCTGATACACTTTAATCTCTGTCATTGGTCCTTTGCTATCTTTAAACCGGATCAATTTGGCACGATCGGGCGATTTCGGGCTTTTTTGGCGCAAAACGGGCCAAGGAATCAAAAGATTCCCTAAAGATTCCCCAAAACGGCCTATTTCCCGTAGCGATGCGCGATTAGCCCTTCGCGCTAATCGCGCATCAAAACTGCCTCTGTTTCTTGTTCTGGAGCTCCGAAGTGTGATTTCTCTTCCTGCGCGAATTTTCGGCTTTCTGGCTACTGACGTCAGCATGACGTCATCAGTACAATAGATGACGTCAGCCTGCGGTGGGTCCCTGGTACAGAAGTGACATGGTGGGGTGCTGATGTTTGAAGGCGATGCGATGAACCCCTCCGATGCAATCGCAATATCGCATGGGGGGGAACGGGAAGGTGCTATAGTTGGACATTTGGCGCTTGCGACCGCCGATCGCCGACATCGCAATATCGCGTCGGGTCACGACGGAAGGGTCATAACTTGCATGGAGAGGATATTGTGATTTTGCGATGTGAGCTGGCTTTCTAGGGTCTGCGGAGTGTTAAGGAAGATGGAAAGGGGTTTGTTGCGGTCAAAAGGGGTGAGTAAGTGGGTCAGAAAGGCATTTGAGGCTTCAAAAGGAGTTCGATAACCTGCAAAGGGATCTTATACTCTGGAAGGAGTCCATTGTATTTGGAGGATGGTTTGAAGGGGCAGCATGAGGGTTCTTGCTAAGTTTCAGGTAAACTGAACAATTCCTGGGGGTACTTATGGTTATTTTTCAACCAGAGGGATGGATATTTACATAGGGGATAATTTTACATAATTTTAGTAGGGGGATGGGAAAATATAGGGAGCTAAATAATAATGTCAGTAGTTAATATGGAGATGGTAAGAAAGCGCTAAGTTCAGGAGATCTTAGGCTGTTACGAGGGGATAAAACCTTTTAGAGCGAGTATGGAACATCTTTGAGCGAAGCAGATCTTCACCCAAGCTATTGCTATGAAAATGATGCAACTTAAGAGGTATCAAGCAGATCTTGACCTCTTTTGGGGAAGTTAGTTAATGATTGGGTGAGATGGAGAAAGGAAGTTAGTTATGCCTGTTTTTAAGCTTTTCGCACAGAACTGTCTGCTGATTGTGTCCTGAGCAAGGATGACATCTGGAAACCTGGAACTTATCAGCAATCAAGATTCAACAACCTCAAAACTACCTACCCAACCTACTTACCTCATTTTTTCTTCTTTTGGTTTGGGTGCACTTAGACTTGCAAACCCATCATTTCAATTTTTCTTTTCATGCTTTCCTATCTACAGACTACCCTTATTTCATCTGAGGGCCCAGATTAAGCTGTTGGGCTCCTTTGATTCTCTACCTATCTAAGAATCTGCCAAGATTAAGCTGTTTGGACAGATTTCCATTCTCTATATTCTAAAACAGGAAATTTAAACCTAGGGAGACCAAGATTAAGCTGTTTGGACCTCCCTTTACCTGGAAATTGGCTATACCGGAATAACTTCTCAAAATTTGGAAGGCAGTTAAATGAACTCTGAGTGGCCTTCTTCGCTTGGATATTGTTAAGCAAATATGGAGCATTGCAGCATACAAAGTATGACATATTTGGCCTGTAAAAATGTCAATCATGAAATATGAGTAACCTGTTGCAGCAGGAAGCTAACATCTGGAAGACTTCAATAAGGAGCAAATTATGTAGTGGAGTATTGGGAGTCATAGAGATGGTGGAGTGCAACGTGATTGACCACCCAAAAGGAGCCCTTGACAAGCTATCTTGAAGGACGAAGAGTAGCTGAAAGTTGGGTGAAGGACGGTGCCAAAGTGCAACACTTTGATGGACAAAAGTTGCTACTAGCCTGGCAAATTGGAGCTTGGGTATTGGCCAGCCCAGAAGAGAAAATTGGATCAACCCAAGTACAACATGCAAAAGGACGTGCAATAGTGTAAGAGGGAAACCCTCCTGAAGTTTCGATGTTTAGTGGCCTTGATGGACTAAGGCACTATTAGTGAGAAAAACAGGTGCGACATACTGACATGACAAGATATGACAAGAAGTGTTGCAACCAAGTTTGTCATTGTATCTTGTAACCATAGACTGTTGTATTTATTAGTTTGGATTAATATAACGAAGGCTGGTGATTGTACATCATTGTACAATTTTGTTTAAAATTGTGTTCATTATGCATTGTACAATTTATTGCTTTAGATTTTCCGTTGTGCAAAGTAGTTTATGGTTGAGACTCATGGTTTGGTAGTGTTAGTGATTTAAGACCCTAACCTAGATCCAAGGTCACGAAATTTCAACAATTTGGGGTTGTTATCCACGAGAAAAGGGTCAGGCGTCTCGACATACTTCACGCCCTTCTTTCCGAGCAGAGGAGGGTTGAAGGAATCCAACTCGGGAAGCTAATTCTTGCTCTTTGGAAGGGGTTCTTGTCTAGTCCATGACCTTTTTACTGTGGGCAACTCGAAGGGAACGAAAGGTGGCTCCATGAGGGCCAGAGGCTTCACCTTAAGGGTCTCGGTTGTAGTTGAATTTGAACTCGAATGGCACCCTTTCTACTTTGTATGATGTTTTGTCGCTGCTGATTGTGACTCCTTAGTCGTCCCCTAGCTTGGTTGTATAGTGGCCCATGTATCTGTACACTTTCTTGCTCTTACTCTTGCCCTGGTGCTTTTCCTTTTCTTCTTCGGGATTACCAGAAACAGATTGGATACCTAAATTTCCATTCTCCTGCTACTCCTACTTGTGGTGTCATTGCTTCTTCTTATGAAAGAGGGGAGGAAGAGTGGGCAGAGTGGGAGTCAGAAAACAATAATTATTGTGGTTTTAGTGTTGGAAGGTGGAGGAATTGTAGAAGGTGAGGAGAAAATATGGAAGGAGGCACCATTGTGAATTGCTGCCAACACCTGTTAATTATTAACTATGCAACCTGTTAAGGTTGATAGTTAACCATTTTCTATTGCATGGTTAAGATGGAGGCATATGTGCACGACAGTTTAGGAGGGTGATGCATTTTAGAGTTGGTGCGTGGAGGATGCACATAGATGTCAACTGGAGAACAGAAGGCTGAGTAAAAATATGTGTACATATTTTAGATACATATGAGAAGTGTAGACGAAAACCATAGGTCCACTGATTCAAAAGAAGGGTCTATTGGCCTAATTATATATGAATTACTTTTTACATAAGAAGCAAGTATTAATCAACAACACTACATATTACACTTGTTTACTAATGTCTTGAATCCTGATTGATGTGAAATTTTGACAAAAAAATTAATTTCTTTGTAATTAAATAAAAAATTAAAAAATGTTACTTCATCGTGGTTACTTCATTTGATATCGATTATTATTTTTGAATTGTAGAGGTTGTTAAATTTTGTCACAGGTTTATTTATTTATTTACCAATGCCTTGAATCTTGATTGATGTGAAATTTTGATAAAAAAAAATAATTGTTTATAATTAAATAAAACAAAAATAGGATATGTTTATTTATTTTTGTATGAGTGTTTTTCTAATTGAATGATGCTGGCATGTCTACGAGGTCTTGGATAGACAATGATCGGATGCTTTTTTAAGGTACTCCTTCATATAAAGTCACTGGTTCAATTCCGCGCCCCGATTAGAGTGATATATTGGACATGATAAAAATATAAACTTAACAAACTTACAATTTTTTTTTGAATAATATTAACATAATTTTATTTAGGAAATTTAAATTTAAATAAAACAATATGATTATATATTAAAAAACACCAATAATATATATCAACCACATTTATTTATAATAAAAACCCCATTTACCAAAAACATTAAAAAAAAATATTGTATATTCTAAAAGTTCTATACTAATAAAATCTTGAGTTTTGAATAAAAGTACAATGATTTTGTGACACTAGTTTGGCTTCCGCATCTAAAGCGTCCATAATCAAAGAAAATGCACAAGCGATGTTGCTAATGTTGGCAGATGGTAAAAAATTATTAGGGAAAAAATTTATTTCGCGTTAATTTATGCCTTTCATTTTTGCAAAGGTATTGTTTAAACTTGAATCTAAATTATTTTAATAATTTAATATAGTGTGTTTTTTTTAATAGGAATGGTTGTTTTCTGTTAAAATGCTATAGTTTTATTGGTCATGGTAATACATCATATTTTTAGATACATCCAATAAAATTCAATTGTTATAAAAATATCAAAATTGCGAATGATTTTTTATTTTTAACATAAGTTTCTAACAATAAGAATATAATTAAGAAAAATAAGCTTGGTGTAGTTTATTATGAAATTTTAAGGTTGAAAATTTATTTTAAAATTTAAAAATTTTGGCAGATTTTTAATGTGCAAACTATAAAATTTTGGTGATATTTTTGTAAAATATTCAAATTATTAATGATTATATATAGTCTATAAAATTTTGATGATTTTTAAGGTAAAATAATTTTATACTATAAAACTTAGTCGAATCATTTTCACACCTGCGAATATTGACCCCTAAAATTTTCCCTAATGGTCTAACTAACATTGTCCATGTCCATATCAAGAAGAGGTGACACATAATTTCTCTCTCCTTATCTATAGTTGACTCGACTGATATATGAATCCAATATCTAGCCATGCTCTAATAACTCAACAATTAGTTGATAGCCAACCTATGATGAATGTTTCCCTACATTAATTCTTGAATTTCATGAGTATAGTCATTCAAATATTCCACATGCAAATCTGCCTCCCTATCTCTTACATCATCTTGAGCTCGAACCTTTTCCATCATGTTAGCTATGGCTAATTTGTTTTCCAACAACACAATTTCTTGGTTTCTCAATTGCCTGTTTAAATCTGAAATTTCACACCCAATGCATCTCCCCTCATGCTTGTGTCCTAACTGATTTCAAATCCATACATCAAATCAACTAGAAAACCCTTTCCTACCTTCACCCCCACAATTCTACACCTACAACAATTGAGTTGCCCCAAATTTCCAACTAATCCCCTCAATTCTTTTGACAAGCTCTATATTTTCTTCCAAATAGTAAGACAAAACCAAAGTGGACCCCATTCCACCCAATGATGCCATAGAATACTTAGGCTAATGCCATGATGAACCACGCCTTAAACAAACCATAGAGCAACTACCTAGTATGCTAGAACATGGTCACTTTTAGATTTTCCTATCACCCAAGCTAAACTTGCGAATAATGAAGGAGATCCAAACCATGCTATCATATCTAAGATTTTGGCATGATAATGAAATTTCCAACACACATCAATGATGAAGTGAAGGGATGGTTTATTAAACCTCCCTTGTTGCTTCCCATAATATGACACATCCTCTGCTGCATGGTTGCATGATGAGAGAGCTTGCAAGGTGGTGGTCCCTCTAGGTGACACACTTTTTCCTTTTAATATGTTGATCTCCTCATGATTATTCGAAATGATAAGGGGACCCCTGAAAAAATTAAAAAAATGAATTTTGTTAAAATAATGGAAATAAGGTCCTACCTACACCTTGTTTATTCTGTAGTGCCTACTAGTCAAGCTATCATGACTCTTTAACCAGTTTGTTTATGACACTACTTAGTGTTCTTAGAACATGATAGTATTTCACCTCTTCAAATACTTCTTGTAAAACTATTGTGACTTTGCCCAAATATATTTCTTAAGGCTTTTATTATTAACTTAAAATATCCAACAACAATTTTTCTTGTATATTCTAGCATCAACTAGTCTCATCCTCATAAAGAGGGCCAACACCTCAACTTGATTGTTGAATGCTCTTGAAATGAGTTTCCTTCATTTCCTTCAGGACTAAAGATGATCCCTCCTACTTCTGCCACCTCTGGATTAAATTTTGATGCATCATTAAAAAATAACATGCACCTTCTCTGATCCCATCTCTAATTTGTAAAATCCTTCTCTCCCGTTATGATATTCCATTTTTCTACTTTTGGAATATGAATTGTTTGAATTTTGTTCACCACTTGCTGATAATTAAGCATGTGATTCACTCGTGACCTCTCTTCATGATTCATATTTGGCCACAACAATTCCTTTAATCTCTTAATCTAGATTACTTTTGATATCGAACTACATGCCTAATTTTCTAATCTTGTAGGCAATAAAAGTGTCTAATGAAAAATTGCTTTATTTATTGATAACCATATTTCCTAGCCAAAAACAATTGGGACCAACATCCATGGACATTTGAAGATAAATTTTCTACGAAACGAGCCTACATACCTACACTTCCACCCAACAAAAATTCCAACCCATGAGTTGTGAAGTATAACCTTATCTATACTTTCCTTGAATCTGTGCTTCCAAATTTGCTAAGAGTATTGGCAATGAGAGAACAAATTCCAAATTGTTTCAATTTATGCACGACATAAGATACATCTTAAAAGCTCTAGTATTCCTTTATTTTGTTAATCATCAACTGTTAATAATTTTTCATGCACTATAATCCAAGAAAAGGCATTTATTTTTGAAAGGGAATCTCCTTACCATGCAAATTTCCATATTCATGATTGAGGACGGCTAGGAGAGTTCAATAGAAGGCTACTATAACCTTCCTTAATAGGGTATCCTTTAAAGTTCCACCCACTTTCATTTAGCTTGGTAACATCAATTGGAGTGCATTTAACTAAATGTTTAAATAGAAGACCGACCTTAGACGACAATCGATATAGAGATAATATGTCTTCCCAACCCTTCTAGTTCCCTTCTTCACTCCAATCTGAAATGTCTAATAGATTTTCATATCCTTTCTTCACAAAACAAATTTTCAAGGTACTTAGCTCTTCCATAGCTTCTAGGGGGTTCCTTAGGATGTGACATTCCTATAAATTGATCCATACCCCATTACTTGACACCCATTATATTTTTGTATGTTGCAAAATTTCCAAATCCTTGAGCCACTTTTTGGTAAAGGAGAATCTAGGAATCCTTTACAAATCCCATTGAAATATTTTGTGAGTAAGACAAACTTCCACCATTCCTGTGGTTAAATGGCCAAATTCCACAAAATTTTGGCTCCTATTGCTATAATAATTAGTCAGATCTTTTATTGCAAGCACCCCTACCTTTTGTCGTCTTAATAGTTAGCTAATTATATTATTATTATTATTATTTTTTTTTTTTATTAATCTTACCTTCTTTTACTAAAGAAATTTAATCATACCCTTGGCCACGTGTTCCATGATAATTTTTGGAGCTAGCATTACAATAAACTGGTAAGGAGGAAGAGTTGATAAGGCATCCAATTAATGTTATCTTTTCAGCTAGATTTAACCATCTTACACCCCATTCTTGACTTTTTTTTTTTCCATTTTTCCAACTACTCATTGCCATGCCTAAGAAGTTGGATTTGAAATTGAGATTGGAATTCCAAATTATTTGAAGGTTGTTCAAGTCTCAAAACTTGGAAATCTTATTATCCTTGAGTGCGCTTCTAGCTGCTTCCTGAAATATTCCAACCATAGATTTGACTTTTCAAATTATTTCCTTGTCCCCCAAACACACTTAAGAAGTGATCAAGCATTATCTTGAATCTCTTTGCAACTAAAGTTGATGTCGTTCCTAGAAGCAATGTATCATATGGAAATTAAAGAGTATTTGATCCCTTTCACCCCACTTGTAAAGCTTATTCCCTTGATCCTCAATACTTCTTTCATGTTCCAATTTCCTTCATAGGGTCCTTCCCATTGTTATATTTAGGAGAGGAGAAAATGGGAAACCTTGTCTTAGGCATCTTCTGCTTATGAATAAAGTTATTGGCCTTCCATTTTCCAATGGAGCTATCCATGGGGAACCAATACAAACTTGTATCCAATCGATAAATTCTTCATCAAAACTAAACTTTCTTTAGACTTAAAACAAAAAGGAATGGTGAACTATATCAAATGCATTTTCCACATCCATCCCTTTTTTATGGTTTCTTTATCCTCACTAAACCTGCTTGAGGGGATAACTTCTTGGAATAAGATTATATTATCCACGATATGAATTTTTTGCATAAATCTATTTTTATTTTATGAAAGTAGCTTTGGTTAGGTCCTTTTCAATCTATTGGCTATGATTTCAGTAAAGGCCTTGTAGGTTCAATTGCATATGGGAATAGGTTGGAATCTTGCAAATGTGGTAGGGATTGTCTCCTTTAGAACGAAAATGAAAAAAGAGGATTTGATTCCTCCACTTTTTTTTAAGAAATAAGTCAACATATGTTTTAGATCATATTTCTCTATATCCTAGAAAGATTTAAGGAAGTGGATAGAAAAAGGCATTGATTTGAATTTATCTGGTTATATAATCCAAATAACTTGAGCTATTTCTTCTTGCCTAGTCTCTTACAACAAGGCAATAATTTCTTCCCTAGTTATCAATACATGTATGTCGTGTAACATCTTTCTAACCATTTTTGGATTTTTCTTCTTCTTAATTTGTATAAAGCTCTTCAAAGTGAGATATGGTCACTTCTTTCACTTCTACATACTCTTATTCTCTTGTCCTATCCTCTGAATGTATTCTTTTAATTGTATTTCTGTGCCTCCATACTTTGTTTTATAAAAAGGGCGTGTTCTTCTCCCCTACTTTAGCCAAAGAATGCATGATTTTAATTGCCAATCTTCCTCCTCCTTTCTAAATGTTGCATGCAATTTCTCACATGTGTCTCCATCCTCCTAATCAATTGTTTAGATACCCCTTCTTCTTTTGTTATATTTTGAATACCATCTAATTGGTTTGATAATTTAGTCTTTCTTTCTCAGGAGGAGTGTATACAAACTTATCCAAATGCTTCAAAGCCAAGTTAGCTTCCCTGGGCTTGGATTTTCCAAAAATAAATTGGAAATCTAGATACTAGTTGTTGCCATGTCTCCGAATAGTAGCATAAATTCCTCATTCTGTATTCAAAGATGATTGAATATGAAGGGAATATGGCTAATCTTCTATGATGATTTAAAGGATAAAACTATAGGATTGTGATACGAAACACCAGAAGGGATTAATTTAGAGGAGATGAAATGATCTTTTAGGAAGAAATTACTATGAATAAGAAACTTATCCAAGGGAGCTACTATATGCCCATGAGCACACCTCTTGTTGTTCTAGGTTTATTTACCCTTGGTGGGTTTTACATCCACTAGGTCCCAATCTAAAATCAATTCTTCCCTTATTTCCCTCATTAGATTGTGAACTATGCTACCCCACTTCTTTTCCCTTCTTAACATTGCTATGATAAAATCCCCTATTACGATGATGAAATTTATAGGGATATTCTCACTATAGGCCTGCAACGTATCCCAACAATTGATTTTCTTTAGATATCTAATGGGAACATAAACATTAAATAAAATGAAGCACATATGTGACACCAAATTAATTAAATGAGTGCATACAATTTCTTGTAGTTTCTAAATGTTGCACATCCTATTAGTTCTTGAGGTGCCTAAGTTTCCCAGCCCTTACTTCCTTGGGATTTTTCTCCTAATACAAAAGTATGTTTAACTGTTTATTATGTCCCATTGTCTTGTCTTTTTCTGTTGTTTCCTCTCATTTTTCTTTTTCACGTTCCTTCATGGATTTTTGGAAGATTTTTCCTCTTCTATTTCCCCTTGATCTAATGCTTACTAATCCTTTAATCACGTTATTAGCTTTCTTGGTTGTGTAAGTGCTTTATCCATAAGTAGATCTATATGTATTTGTTTTACCTCTTTTGAGGCTTATTCCTCTGTTTGATGGAGTTGGTTTGGATGCTCTATAAAATGTAAGGGTTGAAATGTTTGAGGAGTGAGAACTAGTTCCTTAACTTCCTACCTTATAAATGCATTTCCCTTGCTTGTTCATTTGTTAGAGTCTCAAAGATATTTTATATGCTTACCTAAGGTTCTCTACGAAATTCTTCCTTAGATGTTTGTTTTGTTCCCATTGAAGTCTTAGACATTTATTTCCTTTGATTTTCTTCAGTAGCCTATTTGAATGTAGAAGGAATGGAGCTTTGGTTGATCCCCTTACCTTTGGCATTTTGAATAGTTTCCACTCCTTCCCTTGTTTTGTAGTTGTTAAAGATCATCCCTAATTTTTATTTTTGTAATCTTTTGCAACATGGTCATATTCATGGAATATTTTTCATTTGAAGGGTAATTTCCCATAATCAAGCTGTTGAATGTGTGTCCAATCATCTAGGGTTAAGTGGATGGGTTTGGGCAAACCCTTCTCTAAATAAACTTCAACACAAATTTTGGCATAGGTATACATAACAATTTTTGGTTCTAAATTATCAATGTACTTACCATAGGAGTCCCCAATGATTTTGATGCCACAATCCCTCCAATAATGAAGGGAAAAGTAGGGTGAAAGGACCTAGATAGAAAAATCTATAGGGATATCGCCTCCAAGTTGAAATTTATGGTCCATTTATTGAGATACATACCCCTAGTTTCGTAGAAGTATGGAACACTTATGAAAAATCAGAGCTCTATCCTCATTAGATTCAATTAAAAGGAATAATAACCTCTACCATAGAAGAACACTAATCCACCTTTGATTAAGATCTTTCAGTTTCATAGTAACCATTTTTTCATTTGGTGAAGGATATGCCATAATCCAATTCAATGTCCAATCAACCCTTTTTCTATAAAATTTAGGGCTTTATATATGGGTGATATACGTGGAAGATGAAACTCATGGATTGAGTCAAGTTACTTCACAAAGCATGAACTATTTGGTTTTGCAGTGACATAGTAACCATTTTTTCATTTGGTGAAGGATATGCCATAATCCAATGCAATGTCCAATCAACCCTTTTTCTATAAAATTTAGGGCTTTATATATGGGTGATATACGTGGAAGAGGAAACTCATGGATTGAGTCAAGTTACTTCACAAAGCATGGACTATTTGGTTTTGCAGTGATTTCCCCTAGTGATGTGACTAACTATTTGAAAGCAACCACTTCAGAATCAAAGTTAAGAGGAGGGAGAGTGCCTCTTCTTGACATGATCACAGGCCTAACGACCTCAAGGGCAAGGAAGAGGTAGCAATCTCGATCCAAGGTTTAGCAAAGCATGGGTGAGCTATTAAAGAGGATATGCAACCTAACTCAAAATATCCCTTATGCTCTAATATGATGTTATAAAGCCCTTTTTATAATAATAAAAAGTTGTAATTTCATGATTTTTTCAATAAAAAAACTCATAAAAGCCATTCTTTATAAAAAGATCATACAACATTGCTAAGACCATTCAATTAAATATAATCTTTGATTTTTATCAGTGTTGAATATTTTTACTCATACATCCCATATGGGATTTAAATGAATATACTACACAAATTAACTATTCTTTGATTATAACCATTTTATTATTATTATATTATTAAATAAATCTCATTAATTAATATCAAACAAAATTTATAAATATAATTAATATGATTAACTAAATCCATCATCTTTAATGTAAATGCAATCCTAGTTAACTTCTCCATCTATCTTTCATGTGTTTTCATTAGGAGTTGTCTATAATGCGACTTTTTGGAGATTCCGGTGACGGAATCCGGCGAAAAAATTGAGGTTAAATCTTGATTTGTTGCAGTTAAAATGGTTTTTTAACTGCATATTTGGATTCAGCACCCTGAAAAACTTCTGGGATGCTTTGATTGTGCAGAAACTAGCTATCAAACTTGCGATTCGAATAAATTGCTGCCAGATTTTGACCGGAAAAACCCATCAGAAAACTTCCAAAAAGTCTCATTATAGACCACTGCTTTTGATTAATAAATTACATGATTGGATTGCATGGCTACCTTAAGATAGGCAGTCTTCCAACGAATCAAAGTTTCATTTATTTAACCAATTATTTTAGCTTAATCAATTAATGGCCATGATTTCAGTACCATGGCCGGAGCAAGAGTTCGATAATTGCCACAAGAACTGCCATTTTCAATTGGCATTCGGGTGTTGCACAATTAATAAGTTTTAACCATTAAAACTCTTTATTTCTTAATATAATATAGTGATTTTGTAAAATATGTGGACTAACATTGACTTGTTTTGCTGGCATCTAAAGCTTCTAGAGTAGAAGACAATGTGCAAACTATGTGGCAATTATTGGAATATTGGAATATGGGCTATAGATGTATTTTGGATGAGGCTCTAAATATTTTAAGTACTCTAATATGATATTATAAATCTCTTTTACATTAAAACTGAGCTGTAGTTTCACGGAATTCTTAAGAATTTGGTTGTAGTTTTATTGGTTCTTAATCCATTGTTAGATTGTAATTTCACAGTTTTTTAATATATATATATATATATATATTATATATATAATATTATATTAAAATTAATTTAATTAATATATTTTTCTCCTTTGTATTTAGTAATTATATTTTTAAATTCACATTTAGATATAAGATTAGTGTTAATATATTATTTATATAATTATTGTTAAAATAATTAATATTTTTTTCCAATTTTTAAGATGGATAGAGCATTCACTGAATGTTGGTAGTTTCATAATATTTATAAAAAAATTCAAAAAAATATTGACTAAATATTGTTTCTTGTTATCAAAAAATTCAAAAAAAATATTGACTAAATATTGTTTCTTATTATCCTTATATTGCAATAGGTCTTTGGGTTTGACAAAAAAAATTGTAACTTTTTTTTATAGTATAACATTACACATTGAAATATATGATTTTTTAAAAATAATTTAATTTATTTATGTTCAATTTGATTGGCTATCAAATTGAACATGTTATTGCCCTTTGCCTCTATTAATGTGCCCATTACGTCTATTAATTAACCACAAATACATAGATCACATCAAGGTGTAAGATGGACATTTATGATACAATTTGTTTTGGAAAGTGATAAAATTATTGCTAATGAGTACAATCATTTTATATTCCTATTTATAAAATGGCTAATGATTAATATAATCTAATAAAA